>LR552590.1:0-12549 GCA_900536415.3 Caenorhabditis sp. 38 MB-2015
GATCCATCCACTATCGACTCACCAACAATCAAATCGATTCTCAACAACATCAACGGTTACCTACCACGAGAAGAAATGTGTCCTGATCTTCTTATCGGGTTGGACTTCATGAATTCTATTCTCGGATCAACAACTTCTACAACTTTGCCAAATGGTCTAACACTTCATGACACCAAATGTGGATTGATATTATCAGGCAAGGAAGACGAAACTGCTGCAGAAATACTTCTGGATCTAGACCAACACAAAAGTATTTGCTATCACCAACTATCAACACCAGTTCCAATCGATGCCAATGATTCAGTGCTACCATCCGAGAACAAATCACTAACAGAGCTACTGGAACGATTTTGGACCATTGAAAACTCAATGTCAGAATCAACGCTCTCCACAGATGAAAAAATCGCAGCCGAATTCTACCACAAATCGACATATCGAACTCCTGATGGACGTTATGTGATCAGATGGCCAGTCAAGGACGATCAAGAAAAACTGGAGCTGCCGGACAACCATCATTTAGCTTACCATCGTCTTCAACATCTTCTGAAAAGATTGAACTCAAATCCAGACAACTATCGACAATATGATGATATTATCAAAGATCAACTCGAGAAACAGTTCATTGAAGTGGTGGAGAACAAGGACATGAGCGACGGTGACACTATCCATTATATCAGTCATCATGCAGTCTACAAACAATCGTCCAAATCTACAAAGGTACGTATTGTTTTTGATGCCAGTGCCAGAGCCAACAAACAATCGAAATCGCTCAATGATATTCTCCACACTGGAGAATCACTTCTACCAATGATTCCTGCTATCATTTCGCGAATCAGACATGATCCAATCTTGATCAGTAGCGATCTTGAAAAGGCCTTTCTACAACTCGAACTGGACATCCGCGATCGCGATTTATGTAGATTTATTTGGCAACACCCGAATCAATCAAAACCAACCATATATCGATTCCGACGAATGCCATTTGGAATCAAAACGTCTCCATATCTTCTCAATAAAACAATCACGATGCATCTCACCGAAAACCCCAGCGAAGTCAACAACAAGATGCTCGAAAATTGTTATGTGGACAAGCCCGAGCTGTCTATTCTATCGATATTTCGCGGAACCTACATCCACAACAATTTACGAGAAACTAGCTATTCAAGCTTTAAATTATAGATTTACACAAAAAATACTGAAGCATAGATTTTCTTAATCATAAAGCTAAATTGTGTATCTTAAACTTATAGTTAAACTGATAGTTTCACCTAGCAAATAATTATATGAAGAAATTTAACTCCAAGTATTTTTGAAACGAGGATTATTTTTTCTACAATTTTTTAAAAACATTTTCCGACGATAATCACTTGTGAACTATTCAGAAAAATATTCAACATTTCAGAAGTTTGAAAAAAAGTTTTAGATTTGATCCAGATTTTCACAAAAAAATAATCGAAATTTTGAATTTTTGAGATTTGAACGTGAAGGTTCAATTTCTCTACAACAATGAAATATTTTTTAAAAGTTTGATTTGTTGATTTTTTGAAACATACATATATTGAACGGTGATCATTTTTTTTTTCTACATGGTAATCATTCTTGGGAACTATTTAGAAAACTATTCAGGAGCATTGTTTAAAATATTTTCAGCAGGGATCTTCGAATTTTTTATTAAAAAATAAATCAAAAACAACAGTTTTCAGATAACTAGTTCAGTTGAACGCAACATTTCCATTAGATGTTGTATTTCTCTGTGTCAATTAGATTTTCCTAATTTATTTTAAATTCGGATCATTTGATAGCCAATATCATGCATGAAAAGGTCCCCTAAATCTCTGAAAATCTGAAAAAAAAAATAAAAATTCCAAGAAAATTTAGAAGTCATTCCTTAAATAACTACATTTTTTGAAAAACGATCAAATTTGAGATTGTATGCTCATGAGAAACGAGTTCTCGGCTACTAAAAAGTTTAAAATTCCTTAAAAACTTTTATTTTAACTCAATCAGGAGTAATTAATTGTACAAGATCATTCATTTTCATTGGTTCTCATTTTTTAAATACCTATCGGAATAAGAAATTGACTGATTTTCAAAATTTGGAACCTCTTTGACCCAGTAGTATCGTAGTATTGTCTTTAAGAAGTTTCCACAATTATTTTCGATTCATTAATAGGTTTTAAAAACCCCTCATAGCCCGAAAACTTTAACTCACTCTCTTCACTCGCGTTGTAATGAATTTCCGCACTCTCCAATTGACCCAAACTCGGCTGATTCGAAATTATGAACAAATCGCTGTGTCCCCGCATAAATGGCGTGTTATGCGAATGAGAATAGCGAAGAAGGGTACGATCAGTGCTGTAGCCGTCGATGTCGCGAATCTATAAGTAAAAATCTAATAAACAGCCCAAAGTGGGGTTGCTGAACTCACGAGAACCGAAATGAGTCCAATTTGATCTTCGGTCGATTCACTGCTCGTTCCAATGACCACTGAGAACGAGGCCGGCGAATCATCTTCGTCGGCGGTTTTGACCATGGAAGAAGCCGATGTTGATTGAGAGGTAGAAGAGGGAGGAGGAGGAATAGTCGCGTCTTCACATGAGCTCATTTTTCTAGAAAATTAGACACGTTTTTGGTGAATTCTTACAAGGGAGGTTCGCGAGCTGTTACTTTCAACTTTTTTTCAAAATTTGTACACTTATGTAGTTTGACCTGCTGATCATCATGGTATATTTTTTATCCGCCGGAAATTTTTGTGAAAAAAATTATGAATTTTTAGGCATTTTTTCACTACACTTTATAACTGTTATAAAATAAGGACAATACAAAATAAATTAATTTGTACTCACGTGAACATTTTCCAAAGGTAAATGTCTCATTATTTCTCTCGAAAATGGTCATGAAATAACTTTGATCTATCATAACTTTTTTCACAAAAATTTCCGGCGGATAAAAAATATAACATGATGATCAGGAGGCCGAGCTACATAAGTGTACAAATTTTAAGAAAAAGTTGAAAGTAACAGCTCGCGAACCTCCCTTGTTAGTTCTTGTAATTTAGTACTCTAAAATTTTAGAAATTTGGAAACTTTCAACGTTTAAAAAAACTTTTAAAAAATCATTCGAGGGTTACACCTTCGAAAAATGTGCTCTTTCTTTTGAGAGCAACTTGGAAACTCCTCGTACCCCACATTTAAATAAACAAAAACATTTTTTAGTACAACCTTCAAGGAATTTTTTAGCAAAAACTTTGTATTCGAGAAAAATTATAGTAACTTGAGAAACATGTATTTCCATTGTGAATTCTGAGAAAAAAGATTCTGGGTAACTATAAATTTATGAACTATCGCTGGCTGAGAAGGTCTTAAGCTTCTCCTTCTTCAATATTCAGTAAATTTTACCTGTATCATTCTACAAAATCATATTTTCATAATTATAGTATATTTGGTTCCTAAAAAAACTGTTCCATTTACTTCTACAATATTATCTTATCTGTTGGCTATGCATGTCATAATACTCTGTGTTATAGCTATTGAGATATTCATAATTTTTTCCGGTTCGAGAAAAATTCAAAAAGTATTGCATTTCTTTGAATTATGTCACTGTTTCAAAAAATCGTTATTTCTCTTGTAAAAAATGTCTGCGTTGAAGTGCTGAAATTCATTGGAAAGTTCAAAGCGAAACTCCTCGAAATTTGAGAAATTAACAATTGTTTTGGCATGTAAATAGTTCAAAAAAGTTTAGAATGTATAAAAATAATGTTACTGTTTCAATAAATGTTTATTGCTCTTTTGAAATAAATTTGAATAGTGTAATGATTGTAAAATGCTTTAAAAAAATACATAAAATTCGAAATCTTGTTTTCAGTCAAAACAACCTATTCACAGTACACATTTCCTTCTTTAATATTCGGTACAGTTCACCTGTATATCTACAATAGCATATTTTCCTTAACCGTTACTCTGAAAATTAGTTTCTACATTTTTCTATTCTTCTATCTACAGTACAACTTGTCTAGAATATTAGCTGCTACAGTACTCCATCAATCTATCTACAATATCCCGAACCTTTACCTTTTCACACTATTTTTAGAGAAACGTGATGTTCAAAACAACTCCGATTTAAAAATAAGACAAGAACAAAACATTTATTGACCTTCTCTTTTTACACAAAAAATGGAACACGATAATTTTATATTTCTTTTTTTTTCTCGGAAAATTGAACGTCTACTAGTAGTATTCATCACATGGAACTGATTACGACCTGAAAATTCAGAATTTCCTCTCTAAAAATGTTCTTCACTCACCACGGCGGCTGAAATCACGCTGACAAGTAACATGAAAATACTGGTGACGATTTGACACGTAGCACAAGAGGTTGATGGTGGCGGTTTTGGTGGAGGTTGTGGTGAGCTTTCGACACTTTTCGATGTGCTCTCTTTGGATTTTGGTTTGGGACTTTTTGATCGGGAAGCTTTTTCGTCTTTCTCAGCACTTCTTCTTGGATTTTTCTTTTTCTTTGCTTCATCCTTTTTTCCTTGACTTTTTTCACTCATTGGTGGGGGTGGTGGAGCCACTAGCTATAATAATGTGATTCTCAATTTTTAAAATACGGAATTTTGAATATGCCAAAATCTGTTATAATTTCTCAAAAAAATTTTACTGTTTCAATAAATGCATGAATTTTTAGAAATTACTTTCCAGCAATACACCCATAAACGGTAAAAACTATCTCAGCCTAAGCTTTTGTCGAACCTAATTTTTGTTTAGGTCAATCAAATAAAGTCTACAATTTTTTCATAATACGCATACAATCGAACTACGGCAAAATTGATTTTCACATTTGGTGAAATTTTGAAACGGTATTTTTTTGTTGCGAAATCTTGGACTTTGAAACTACAATATGCTGATACAAATATATTTCCTAGAGTAATCTTACTGTATCAGGTCCCAAAAACTCATAAGCATCTTCCCCTTCAAACATTTTTGTTTCTGGCAGCAAACAAACTCAATTTCAGAACCTTACTTTTGAAAATATACGGTAATTTTAACATTTTTTTGATTAAAAACACATGGATATTGAAATTGCGATCTTTAAACAGCAAAATTTTATTTTACCATTCTTTGCGTCGAATTTGAAACCCTAGGGGTTTTTATTTTTCAAACCTCGCACAGAAAAATCCATTCAACTGCCGAAATTTTAAATTTGAAATGGGGTTGAAAGAAATTTTTCAAGATATGTTGACAACTTTATCAAATATTTACTGTTTCAATGAATTTAGATTTTATTCTACAAAAATTGATATTGGTTTAAGTACGCGTACTTTGATATTGAAAAATAATCGAAAATTTGAGAAAGAAATAAAAAATCAAGGTAACTTCGCCAGAAAAGTTGTTTTTGTGAAATCAAAATTTCCTGTACCGAGTTGTAGAGTTTTGAAGTTCAGAATTTTCGGGATTTAGATCCAAAAATGTAGTTCAACATTTTAAAAAAATTTACTCTTTCAAAAAATTCATAAATTTTCAGAAGATCTTGCCATTCTACTCTACTCTTGAACTGTCTGGCTACAGTTATCCTAATCGGGTTTCCTCCCCTAATACTCTTACCGTATCAGGTCCCAAAAACTCGTAAGCACCATCCCCTTCCGACATTTTTGGTTTTTTTGAGAAATGACTATTCCCTCCCTCAAAACCATTTTTTTTGTTGTTTCCCAGTTATTTTTTTCGCTGAGAGGTCACGTTTTTTTGTGCTCGCAAAAAATGTGAAGTTGTAGCTCATTTGGAGGTCCGCGTCGAATCGGAAAAACTGCTCTTCTCTATGGGTCCCTCGAGACATTTTCGGGCGAGAGAAGAGTAGTGAAAAAGGAAACTTCTTCTTTTTTATTTTGGTTGTTGTCTGAATTGGCTCTAGGGAAAAGTTGAGGTGGTTTTTTATATCTTCGAAGTTTTGTTTTGCTGAATTTATGAATTCATAAAAAATGATCCGGAAATCTAGAATTTGAAATTACAGCTCAAAATAATAAGAAAAAAGAAATTAAAATTGTTACTGTTTCAAAAATCAGATTTTTAAAAATTCGAAAATATAAAATTCGAAATTTTCAAAGAGATGTAATCATTTTCTTTTTTTTTTCTATATTTGCTGAAGCGTGATATTTTAACACTTAAACCAAACAAAAATTCCTGGAATTCAAATATCCAATTTATGTTATCAAAAAATTTGAACATTCATAATCTGTTTCGGATTCTGGTTCCTAGAAGATTTGAAGTTTGTTTTAAAGTTTCTCATTTATTGTCAAAATTAATGTTTCAAAACGTCCATGAATTTTTTTAAAAATTTGATTTTTCATTGATTTCACAATTCCGAAGGTGCAAACTCGAATTTTATTCACTCGGAAAATTTTTAACGTCGAGAATGTTTAAATTTACATACACGATAAAACTGTGTTTTCATTTTTCATCTATAGTGATCAGTATAATTGAAACCGCCAAAAATCTTTAATTGCTTGAAAAAAGTTTTTTCGAATCAATAAGTGAGCTTAAAACGTAATTTTGACAAGTTGTAAAGATCAACAAAAAAAACCCTTATACGTTGTTGAAAAATAACTGTTTCAAACCTTTCATATTTTCCGAAGAATTCTTTCTCAATGTTGAGTGGGCTTTAAAAAATTTCAAGAGTTGTTATTCCTTTTTTTGATTGTTTTGATAGATTTCTTCATTTTTCGAATTTCGTCGTTGAAAAATACTGTTTCAAAACGTTAATAATTTTTGAGAATTTTTCTTTCAACTGATACCATTACGATACCACAACCATCAAATTATGTACTCTCAACTTTTTCAATAAATCCACCCACAATAATTCTGATGCAAAACTTCATCTCAAAACGTTCTTCACATTTCTCAAAACGCCCGGATACTCGATTTCTTCCTGGTAGTTTCCTCCAATTTTTGTTTTTTCTCAAGTTTTTTTGGCAGTCTGAAAAATATTGTTCGCTTCGAAAATTGTATGATTTTATGGTATGTTGAGAGAATTATTTTAAATTATCTAGTAATGAAAAAAGGTGTTTTGTTTTTCAAAAATATTATCGCCGAAAATAAGTTTAATTTAAAAAAAAAATGAGATTTCACCACATTCTCAACATTTTTGACCTCTGAAGCATTTTCAGTAAATGAATGGGAAAAAAACACTGTTTTTTTAATATGATAAGTTTCGAAAAGTGAACTCGCTGCACTTTTCTTTCTTAGTTGCGTATTAAAAAAATGATTGAAAATTTACCAGAGTGAGTTGAAATTGAAATCAAAATAAAATTTTGTTAACATCCAAAGTCATAAAATTTGTGTACAAAATTGAAAACTTACTTGAAACATATTTACCACAAGGTTTTAGTTGTTCTTGGAATCGTTTTTTTTTTTGGATTTCAATCACAAAAATCACTGTTTCAAAAACGAGTATTGAAAACTTAAACCATTGAAATTCGTCGACGACAGGTTGGTGTATAGAAAAATCTGATATTGTTCAAAATATTTCAATCATTCAATCAAAATCAAGAGTTTCATTCGAAACGTATGGTTGAAATTGGTCTAAAATTGCTCACTGTTTCAAAAATTCTTTAAATTTCGAGAAATTACTTCGTTCCATTATGAGATTCCCTACTGGTAATTTTCGGAAAATTTGTAATTGATGTTCGTTTTGAAAATGTTCTTTCTACATAGTTCTCACATGGTTAAATAAGCCCAAAAGTCACTACTGTTTCGAAAATTTGATAAAGATTAAAAAGTAACATTTCTGAAATTTTTGTATCTTCGGATTCTCACAAATTCCGATAGATTTCAGAATTAAAATTGCTCAAAAGTATTCAGAATTTCACTTAAAATGTGTTTGTAATAGATTTTTTAGAAGGGTTATTTTTGCCAAAAAAAAAATCACCGTTTCAAAAAATCCCTAATATCTGAGTCATTGCTTAGTACCAATACGAATACTTGTTTTTCACCTGAAAGAATAGAAATATGTGAAATTTCCTATATAATGTGTGAAGAAAATTTCTGCAGTGTCAAAATTTTACAGCAAAACTTGATATGATTCCGAAAATTTTTATGAAATTTGCTAAATTTCTACTGTTTCGAAAATTCTGTAAGTTCTGGAAAATTATATTTGGAAGATTTGAAGCGTCTTGTGATTAACTATAAAAAATTAGTACTTGAACTTTCAATTTTTGGAGTTCATTCGATTGTTCAGAAATTATAACCAATAAATCCATTTCCAAAAAAAAACGGTTTCAATTTCGGTTTCAAGTTTTTTTCACTTCCAATTGGACTGTCAAGTCATATCACAGAAGTTCTCACGAGGTTATAGTCTGAATTATTCAAAATTTCGCCGTAAAATTCAAATGCTCTTTTTGAAACGTTTTTTCTACGTTAAAATTACTGTTTCAAAAGTTCTATGAATTTTGAAAATATTTTTCCATTCGATCATTTTCCTTTCGTATATTCTGCGCCAAACTTTCACGATCCACGTGGATTTTTGACACAATCGCCTTTTTTTTTTGTCGGTCTCCCTCCAAAGTTTCAAATTTCCAAACAATTCCTTCATTTCTCTTTTTTTCCGGTTTCTCCGGTTTCAATATGAAATATTTAGCACTCTAGTATGTCCCAGAGCAAAGTTGCCAAAAAACTTCTTCCTTTTTTTTTTTTGCTTCGCCACATATTTTTCTTTCGAACAATAATTATGCAAATTCGGTGGAAAAAAAGAGGTTATAAATAAGTTTTTTTGTTGGTTGATGTAAAGCTGGGGATTTTTCCAGGGAACCGAATTTTTTTTTTTGTGTTTTTGCTGGGTTGACAGGATTCTGTGAGAAGGAACCCTAGAATTTTCATGTCAAAAGACACTTTTTGAATTAAAACCTATTATTTTTTTGAGAATAGAAAATGGTTTTTGACATAAAACAACACATGAAATTTGAAATTGTATTTTAATTTCAACGAGAACCAGTTTTAGCCGGTTTTTGATTTTCAGTGAGAATTTTCAAGTTTTTCAAATCTCAGGTTTTCCTGATATTAAGTTTTTGACACATTTTTTGAATACTTTTGATACTTACTGTTTCAAAAAATTTATGAAAGTTGAAAAAAATCAAATTTATACAGTTAGTTTGAAAATTAGAACATGTCTGGTTGAGGCGAATTAATTGTATTCTGATCAGTTTTTCACAGACTGCTTCAATTTTTTGTTCTGAAAAAATCACAGTTTCAAAAATGCTATGTAGATAGTCAGAAAGATATCACTATTAGTCTGTTCGTATCTGGAATTCCTTTCTGGTTGAATTTCAATGCAGTTATTTTCACAAACCAGTTTTATACCGAGCTATCATAAAATTTTGACGTCTTTTAAAAATTCAGAATTCGATTCCAAATGTTGAATTTTCAAGTTTGAAAAAATACTGTTTCAAAATGGTTTTGCGATGGCGTTTTTCGTAATTAATGGGTCAATTCGGAAAATTTTTCTAAAAAGAAAGTTGGGCGCTCAAAGTTTAAGTTAAATTACCAATTATTGCCGAATTAATGAAGTTTTGTGTATAAAATTAAAATGGAATTCCAAAAAAAACTTCAAGAAAAAATAGCGCAAAATTTAAACCATGGCCTCTAATTTGATAGGGATAACAACATTTTGAGAACTGAAAAAAAACCAAGCATCAAAATTTTAAGTTCAAGAAAAATTATATGACATTTGTAAAAAAAAATAACTGTTTCAAAGATTTTATAACGATAAAAAAATAATTTTCCGACAGTGCTACAATGACTACTTCCGGGCCTGTTTCACAATCTAGATTACCAAAAATTTGGCACCAAATTTCAAAATTCAAATTTCATTTTCATTGTTTTCTTGCTCCTTTCAAAACTCCTCACTTTTTGCTCCTCCTCAAAAAATAATCTAAATCCGTTTTTTTTCCTTTTTTCTTCTTCTCCTCCTTTTCTTTGCTTCTTCTCCACGAAAAAAGTAGTAGTAATATTCGATTGCCAAAAAAAAGCAAAAAAAAGAACTGCTTGGCCAGGGGCCTGCCTGCGCGAGAAAAAAGGCGAGAATAGACGATTTTTTTGTTCGTCTACGTCTCTGACCCTCTTTTTCTCTTCTCCTCTCTTCCCAAAAAAACGAGGAAAAAAAAAGGAAAAATTGAGGATCGAAAGAGGCGGCGTCGATCTTCACTCCTTTTTTGCTACTAGTTTTACTACTACTACTTTTTTCTATTTTTTTGTTGCTTTTAGAGAAAAAGTTTTTTTTTCAAATTTGGCAATATCAAACTGTGATTTATTTCGCAGAATTATTCATGCTAAAAAAATCACCGTTTCAAAATTTCTTGATTTTCTCATCGATTCTGACAAGTCTTGATTTTCATATACTTCATAATATGAAGTATATGAAAATCAAATCAAGTTCATATACAAAATAAAAAAAAAATAAAGTCAGGAGTAAAAATATCATGTTTTGTTAATAAAATAGTGACTTTTCGAGATTTTCAAAATTAAAATTGGACGTGAAATTTTCAGTAGTTAAAATTTGGGGCACGATCGAAGAATTGAGCAAAGAGTTGATTCGTAACCATTTTTTTGTACTGTTTCAGATTTTCTATATATTTTCCACGTTTTTTAAAGGTTTGATTCTTGTCATACACAGAGAATACACAATATTGGTAAAGATTCTGAACCCCTAAGTTTTGTAACAAAAATAGATATAAATTTTTTTCGATCATTCTTGAAATGGTTTCTTTCAGAAATTATTAATGCTGAAAAATTCACGGTTTCATGCTTTTTTCTCATCGATTCTGATAAGTCTTGTTGAAGGGTGGTATAGGGCTTAGAAAAACGTCAAGAGAGTGTGAATACCTGCTCCGTAAAACAAACCGTGGTTTTCTTACTAGAGGATAAATTTTGTTCCGCTCAAAAACTGTGCCATTTTGTAATTTACGTGCTTTGATTTCTTACAAAAATTTTCTACAGTTTCAAAATTTCTATATCGTTCGGTAGATGGAAGTATACAATATTGTTATTGAGAGTTTGTGAAAACTAAATTTCAAAATTTCAAAGATAAATCAGAGCTGCACGAACAATGCTGTTCCATAGTTAAACTATGAGAAGTGTATTATGTTTTCATGGTTTTCATTTGCTGCACTTACTACTTAACTTCGTTAACTATAAATTGTATTATACAAAAACTCAAGCCACGCCCACAAAACTGTGTCATCAGTATGTATGAGTGATGAAAAAATACTGTTTCAATACTTTCTCGGGGAAAAATCGGCAAGCTTGCGACAGTTTGTCGCAAATTTCAAGTACAACAAATTACAAAAAAAATACAAAAATTAACGTGCAAAGTGACAATATTTTTTGTGAGAAATTTCCATTGTTTTTACAAAAAAATTACAAAAAAATTACAAAAAATTTACAAAAAACGTGCAAAAAAAAATAAACACAATGGAAAATTGGCAAATTTCTTACAAAAAATATTGTCACTTTGCACGTTATTTGTTGTATTTTTTTTGTAATTTGTTCTACTTTGCACATCGCAATAATGCCCTAAAGTTTCTCCTGTGATACTGAGAACGTTGTAAATTTATGAAAAATACGGATTTCAATTTTAAAAATTTTAAAAACCTAAACAAGTTTGAAAAAAATTGGTTGTGAAAATTGTTTACTGTTTCAAATACGTTTGAATAAGTTATTGAGAATGAACCTAATAATGTCATAAAATAATTTACTAGGTCAAATTTTCACTGTTTCAGTTACGTTTCAATCAATTTGAAAATAGAAAAAAAATTATTGTTGCTCGTTTGGTGAATTATATCACATTGAAAATCGAGTTCTGAGATAAGTGAAACAATGGAGTGAAACTGAACGTTTTCAGAAAATCAGAATTATTCGAATTTTATACTGTTTCGAATATAGTTTAATACGTAGTGGAGAATGAAAAGATGTTTATTCGTGGGCTGCATTAGCAACCTGAGATTTCTGAAATTAGGGTTTTTAAACATTTTACTGTTTCAAAGAACTAACTTGTTTCTGTTTTGTATTTTTCTCTTGTTTCGTATTTAAAATTCATTCTGGCAATATATCTTCTTTTTTTTAACTTTAAGATTTACTATATTTTACTGAAAATTTAAAAAATCTTGGATTCTCAAAGTTGTTCACTGTTTTAAGTATGACTTAATACGTTGTTGAGAATGGAACGATATTGATAGACGGGTTGAATTTTAACTTACCAATCTGATAAAAAAAATCTAAAAACCATCCAAGTTGGATCTTGCTGTGTGCGCACGACAGAAAAAAGAGTGTACGAGACGCTGAAGAGACGATAGAGAAGTGAAAGAGCCACCTGCTTACCAACACACATAAAACATAGCACGCAGTCAAACACCTCAAATGTCGGTTAATTGATTTTCGCCTCATAGAGACGTTGTTCTGTCAGAGTCTCTTCTCTCCCCGTCCATTTGTTTTGTTTTTTCATTGAGATGACACAGCGTGTTTTGGCGATACTTTTATTCCAAGTAGAACTAGACCTATTTGATAA
>LR552601.1:0-19152 GCA_900536415.3 Caenorhabditis sp. 38 MB-2015
CCGTTAACCAGTCGGCCATGGAAATTTTCACTGTTGTACTTCTCTCGGAGAACTTTTCTCTGCGTCTCTCTCAACCTCGCAAATTGCTGTTTTTCATTGCGCTGACATGACGTGAATAATGCTTCTGATCATCATCCTGAAGTGCAAATTTTCCATAAATTTTTCGGATTTTTTTTAATCCTTCAAAATTCGAGAAAAATGCTCGTTTTTGACGCGATATTTATAGTAGACAAGATTTTTCAGAAGTATGAAAAACCTGAAAAAAAAAAATTATTTTATTGAAAAAAATGATTTCCAAAAACAAACTCAAAGTATCAAAAATATTATTGTTCTGGGAAAATCAATAAACTTCAGAACGGCACTATTTCCAGCAATGTCTTCAATATTCATTTGTTTTCTGAAAAATCACCATTTTCAGCATTATCAGTTCTCTAAAACTCGCCTATTAACCCCATCATGTTTTTCTCCAAAAAATTCAAACATTTTCGGTACATCGAAATTCGAGTTTTCCAAGTCCCATTCAAACCGTTTTACTTGTCTCTTTCCATTTCTCCAAGATTGAATCAAATTGAAAATATCGAATTCTTTCAGAGTTCCAATATGTATGCTGACATGTGGAGCTGATAATTGAAGAAATTGTTTGATATTGAGTTGGGTATAGGGAGAATCGAGGATTTTTTGAACTTGATCAATCTGAAAATCCAATCAGAGTTTGAAAAAAATTGAAGTTTTTAAACCTGTTCACAGTTTTCGAGAATTCTTCCACTTTCTTTTCCTGTTACACATAAACGTTCCAAATTTTTGCGAGTTTTCGGCAAGAATTGTCGAATATCCGTATTATAGTATACTGTGAGCTCTTCTAAATTGTTCAAACTTCTAATTTCAAAATCCACGTAAGGTATCGATTCTGATATATATACCACAAGCTTCTTGATAATATTTTGATACATTTCTAGTTGATTTTTGAAGTATTGTATACCAAATTGAATTAATTTAATATTGTTATCCAACTCAACCTCCCATAAATCCGCATTTCTCACATTTCTACTGCAAAAAAAAAAAGAAGAACAAAAAATGTTCACATTACTCGTCATTTCTCACCATTTCATGTATTTTTTGTCGAGTTCTTCTTCGAATCTTAAATTGAATCCAACAGTAGATTCATCAATTCTCACAAATATTTCCACATCTTGTCCATGTGATTGGAATGTTAGACTATGGATATAGTTTTTAGAAGTCTTCGCTTCTTTGTTACATATTTTTGAACATCCAGAGAATCGCCATCTGCAAAATTTTGGTGTTGACAGCAACTTTAAAACTTGTAAAATTAAACAATTTTTAATTTTTATTTCACATTTAAAAATATTTGTTTTTCTTATAAATTGTATTTTAATGTTTTTTTTTGAGTTTAAAATTTAGTGTGCATAATTTCGTCGTGTGTATACACGAAAAATAAAAATAATAATTTTTCACAGAATTTACCGCGACAAAGCCGAGGAAACTGTTTCAAAAATTTGAAGAATAACTTTTTTTGAAATTCAAAAAAAAATTCAAAAAGTGTTTTTATACCTTCTTTTAAAGAAATAAACTTTGAAAGAAAAGTAACTTTTTTTCTCAATTTTAACCAATTTTTAAAAATTAATTTCATAAAATAAAAAATTGGAATTTTTAAAAGATATATATCTATTTTTTAATTTCAGCTTTCTTCTCCTAAAATAAACAAAAAAATTAAATTCAAAATAATTTTTGAAATGTTTTTTTAAAATTTGTTTCGGAAACTTAAGAAAATAATTAGTCTTTTTTTTCAAATTCAACTATTTTTATTAAAATTTTAAAAAGCCGTATTTTCTTCGAAACAAGTAATTTTTTCAATGAAAAAAACTTAAAAAAAAGGTTAGTTTTTAGAATTAAATTTTCTATGTTTTTCAAAATATTAATTTTTAATAAGAAAACTTTAAATATATTGTTTTTCAGACGAAAAGTTCTGGAATTAAAAAAAATTCTATTGAATTGGGTGGTCGAACATTGTCAATTTCTAGGCCACCAAAAAAATAGTGTGCGGTAGAGCGCTTTTGAATTACCTATCATCCGGCTTCATTTTCTCTATAATCATCATTCTTAACTCCAAAGGAAACTCGAGAAAACATGCAAACATCTGGATATAATCAATAATATCACCAAAATTTGGGAAGAAAATCAATAATATGTAAATAGAGAAAAATACTTGACTATCACTATCAGCTTGCAAACAAAATGCAAAAAATCGTTTTATTAGAGAACCAAGGAAAAATAAATAAGGTTTTTTTTTTCAAAAAAATTGGAATGAGTAAAAATGAAAAAACAATGATAGTCAGGGGATGGTTGGGAGGAAATCCGTATAATTTGAACCTATATATTTGGTGTTTTCGGGGAGAGTGGGCATTTTATAATACATAGCGGGTGGGACCGGGCAAATGGGATACCTATATCAAAAGGATTTCGGGTAGTATGGGGAAAAAGAGAGAAAGAGTCATATGTATTGTATGTACAAAAGGAGATCGATCGAGATAAGACATGGAAATGTGTGCTCGAAAAAGAGCCCGGCTCGAATTATTGGCTCGATTTCTCATCCCATCCATTGTCTTTGACCATATGTGCCAATTCGATGATATATTTTCCTTCTTTATACTTTTGGCTCGATTCGAATGCGTGCTCCTAGAAAAAGAAAAAAATAATTATATTGTTGTTTTTTTGCCCCTAGAAGAATGCTCAGAGCTTGGCTCGGCGCGGAAAACAAGAAAAAAATGGAATAACAAGAAAATGTGTGTGAGGTTCGTCCTAACTATGACCTTTTCTGGAAGAAGAAGAGAAAATGATGCATGAAAAAAAACAAAACATGAGGTACTAATAGGAAAAAAGAGCATCTATTAATCATCATTGTTTTAGCTTGAATTTATAACCCCCAAATTTTTGAAATATTCATACATTTCTGAATTTTGGAAGTTTCTATGACTGCAAAAAAAATTGGATTTTTAGGGCGCTCAGCATAAGCTATAATTAGTTTTTCTAGGCCACCAATTTTAAAGAAAAAAAATCATTGATTTTGGATTTCTAGGTCACTTTAATGGGTTTTGGGTTTCTAGGCCATCAACTATTAGGACAGGATGTTGGTTTCGGATTTCTACAGACATCCAATAGGAAACTCAATTTGGTTTTCTAGGCCACCCAGTTTCTAGTCCCCAAATCTAGTTTGGTTTTCTAGGCCACCAATTTTGAAGACAAAAATCATCGATTTTGGACTATTAGACTCAGACCTAGAGCTTGGCTTAAAGTCCAGCCATATGCGCTGTGGACATTGGACTTTGGGTTTCTAGGTCACCTATTATTATAGGTCCCGGATCTAGTTTGCTTTTCTAGGCCATCCTTTTTAAAGGCTTCCTAGGTTCCTTTAATGGGTTTTGGGTTTCTAGGCCATCTTTTCTAGGCCACCCAGTTTTTCAGTCCTCGGATCTAGTTTGGTGTTCTAGGCCACAGATAAAGTTTGGCTTTCTAGGTCACCCAATTTCTAGTCCCCAGATCTAGTTTGGTTTTCTAGGCTACGACCCTCTACCAACTCACATATTTCCATCCCAATGTTGTTTTACAAATCTCGCAATAAATATCCGCGACCGCATGCAACCCCGTCAACAGCACTCTTTCCTCAGCCGGACCACATCCAACATTCACAACAGCATTGAACAAATACGCCTTTCCTTGACTTCCTTGAAATGATTTGGAGATGAGTTCGGTATGAGAGGCAAGATTTGCGCGACAATGCACACAACTATAACAACGATCACCGGATGGAAGATAGTGCTGAAAATGAAAAGGAGATGGGAAGGGAGGAATGGGGAATGGGGAATGGGACAAACCTGGAAGGTCTTGTGCTTCTTGGGCGTGTTGTGCTTACTAGAGTTCTCGAGAACCTTCATCCTGCAGAAAAAATTAAAGTTGAGCTTGGAAATCGAGAATAATAAAAAGCAAAACAAACGAAACAGGTAGAATCTAAAAAAAAATTATTATCAATAGAGCGCACTTGTTCCAAAAACTTTTGTGATTTGCAATTGATCGTTTTTGGGTTCTAGGAGTATTTTAGGCTTATAAAACAGGTGAAATGAAAGTTTTCAACTGCGTTGCGGTGTTGCGGTCGCGTTGCGTGTTCATCAGATAATGAACACGCGACGCGTCCGCAATGCACTAGAAATATTTTTTTTTAAGACAAAAATTATAGTAAAATATGAAAACTTGATTTAAAAACAAACATAAAGTATAGTAATCCAACCAAAATGCATGATATTTAGGCCTGAAGCCTAGTAAACGGGTCCAATATCATAATATTGACGCCTAAAGTCTAATAATTGGGCCCAAAACAGAGTTATCGGGCCTAATGAATAATCAAATAGTCCGAAAACAAATTGATTCAACCTAAAAATTTCGCAATCAAGCCCGAAATGAAAGAATACTGGTTGAAAAACCTAGAAATCGGGCCTAAACATTAATGAATGGGCCGCGTCTCATAAAATTCAACCCTGAAGCCTATTTATCAGGCCCAAAACAGAAATAATCTGGTTGAAAAACCTAGAAAATGGGCCTAAAAATTATCAAATGGACCCGGACTCATAATTTTCAGGCCTAAAGTCATAGTCTTCAAGCCTGAAGCCTAGTTATCAGGCTCAAAATCAAAGGAATCTCGTTGAAAACGCTAGAAATCGGGCCTATAAATGTATCAATCGGGCCCAGAACATCCGTAGTAAAGCCTAAAACTGAATGGTCGGGCCCAAAAAACAAGAAATCAAGCCTATAGCCTAGTTATCAGGCCCAAAATCAAAGGAATCTTGTTGAAAATCCTAGAAATCGGGCCCAGAACATCAGTAGTAAAGCCCAAAACAGAAAAATCGCGACTAGAAAATAGGCAATCAAGCCTAAAACATAGTTATCGGGCCCAAAATCAAAGGATTCTGGTTGAAAAACATAATAATGAGGCCTAAAAGCCTACAATTGGACCTGAAGTTAAAATAATAGGTCCTAAAATTCAATAACCAAGCTCTAGAAAATGATAATCAAGATTAAAAATTCAGTTATCGGTCCCCGGCCCCATTAAAAAGGAGACAATAAGAGTCCCAGAGTACTGTACTCAGGACCTAGTGAAAATGCAAAATATTCAGCTAGAAAAGACGAACAATAACATATATATATATATAGAAGGAAAAGGGGGGCATGAGCGCAGAAAATGAATGAATGTGTGCAAAAAAGAAGGAAGGGAAGGGGCGAGGCACACAAAAAGGGGCGGAGCTTAGGCTGGGGTGGCTGAATGAGAAAAGGGTGTACTTTAAGTACAAAACCATGAAGAAAAAGAAGAAGAAAGAGAAAGAAGAAGTGATCTTGGTCGAAATGGATGCAGGTGCAACTGGGATACACTAAAAATACTAAAAAGATCATTGTCAGGTGACGAAAAAAAACACGAAAAAAATGAAACATGTGATATTTCGGACGAGTCTGATATATGTTTTTTTTTTTTAACAAAGGAAGGAAGAGGAATTGTACTAGAGTTCAAATAAACTTTGAAGATCGACTAAAATGTGACGTTTTGAACAAAGAATAGGAGAAATTCGATTTATTTTTTGAAGTCGATGAACTTGGCGGCAAAGTTGATTTTGAAATTCAGAAGTTGTCCCCGTTTTTACGAAAAATTGTTGAATTTTTGTGTGGTATTCTGAAACTGGAACTTTTTTCAAGTCACAAATTTTTGCAAGTTTTTTTAATCGGATTATCTAGGGCAAAAAACAAGGTTAAAGTTTACAGAATTCAGTTCTGAAATTCAAGTTGTGGGAATTTGAAATTTTTCGCGCGCGTTTTCAAATTTTAAATTTTGGTGCCAAAATGGGGGATTTTTGAAAAATTCCTGGGATTATTTGAAATGTGAATTTTCAAAATTTCGTGCCAAAATGAAACAGTTAAATTTTTCCTGAATTTTCTGTTTTTCGAAATTTTGAAAAAAGTCCCGAATTTGAAGAAATAGGGTCAAATATTGTGAAATTCAACATTTTTTGACAAAATTTAAATTTTCGCGCGCATTTTTTTCAAATTTCAATTTTTGGCGGCAAAACTAGGGAATTTTTGAAATCTGAATTTTCAGCTCTATATTATTTTTTTCAACGCTGACAAGTTCAAAATCAGAAATTTGCTTTTTGAATTCAAAAATAATTTCTTCAAAATTGTTTCAGTTTTTTTTTGAAAACGAAAAATGGGTTTTTAGGCAAACAATTCAAACTCTGAAATTTTGGCTCCAAATCAGTTTTTCGACTTTTTTTGAAACTTGAGTTTTTAGATGATAAAAAACAGAAATTTTCGAACTTTTCTGTGACTTTTCTGAAAAAATTGAGAAATTTGGATTTTTATTCAATAATTAATTTTGGCGCCAAAAAATGAAGATTTCCGTGGAAAAATGTATGCTTCCTTTTTTTCCGGAAATTTTTGAAAATTCATTTTTAGGTTCTCAAGTTCAAAAATTCAACATTTTCAGTAAAATTGTCTGAAAATCAACTTCTAGACATAAAATCCAGAAATTCTGTGTTCTGGTTCCAAAACAAAAAAATAAGAAAATGTTGATATCCGGTAACCATGAGCAACCTCTCATTTTCTAGAGTGTGCTCTTTTCTCTGAAAATATTTGTTCAACTCCCTTCGTCTGCTCGGATTTCTTTGACCTTTGGCACAAAAAATAGAACTAAAGGAAGTTGGATAGTGAGAAAAAAGGGGGAGTTCCAATTGAAAAATAACAATACTACAACTACTACTACTACTATTTTCCAATTTTATATTGTTTGTTGTTTTTTTGCAGGTCTGGATGGAGAAAAAACAAACAAAAGGCCAGTTTGTTCGACTCTTTTTCATTTTCTATGGGAATCGAAAAAAAAATGAAGGGGAATTGATATAAAACCAAGGATGAATAACAAAATATATATATATATAGAGAGAGGGGTACTGTATTCAAAATACAGTAATCTGGGAGCTATTTTAGGGGTTCAGAATTTGTCCAAGAAAAGTACAGTAAGGTGAGAAGAGAGGTACTGTATTAGTTACAGTATGTTAATGATTATTTCGAGACAGGTTCTGGTAAATTTGGGATTTTGAAATTTGACACCAAAACTAAATTGAGATGAACAAGAGTACTGTGTTTAAAATACAGTAAGTTAGGAACAGTACCAATGATCTGGGGGTTCAGAGTTTGGGCACCAAATCCAGCAAAAATACAATAGGATAAGGAAAGAAGTACTGTATCTAGACTACAGTACTTTGAGAACTATTCCAGGGATTCAGAAATTGGGAACCAAATCCACCAAGAGTACAGTAAGATCAGGGAAGGGATACTGTATTTAAACTACAGCATATGGCATCAATGCAACCAAAACTACAGTAATCATTACTCAGAATTCCCAGGGGTACTGTATTCAAGCTACATGAATTCAGGAACTTATTTGTTATGGCATCAATGCCATCAAAACTACAGTAATCGTATTTTTTCAGAAACATAAGTAGAGCAAAACTACAGTAACCCAGTTGATTTTTAAAAACTAAGATTTCGGATACCTCAAAACTGAAGCTACAGTAATCCGACGCATATAATATTGGACAAAATCTAATTCTTCGAGTATAAAACTACAGTAACCCTGTACCTCAATTGGGTTGAATACAGAATTTCCCTGAAAACAAGTTCTTTCTGCGAAAAGTCTGAAATTGGTTCCGAAACATAAATTACAGTAATCTATCTTCGCGCCAAAAACCGCTCATTAATTGGCGCCAAATTTTCATAATTTGAAATTTAAATTTCGGCGCGAAAATCTGGAATTATTTCGATCGATAATTTTGTCCTCTATAATTCGATTCAAAAAATTTTCTTACTGTACTTTCTGAAAATACAGTAATCCGGTTTGTTTTACAGATAACTACAGTAATCCTAACCCGATGTCAACTTTTTTGCAACTAGCAATTTGTAATCAAAATGAGTCACAGATTACTGTAGTTTTTTTTGAACCTACAAATTTTGAGCAATAACTCCTATTTTTCGTACTCAAAAAAAAAAGAAAATCAAATGTTTTGGCGCCAAAAATTCTGTTAAACATTTTGTCCCGATCGAAAACACCTGCTCGATGCAATTAATTCTCTCTTTTTCTTATCAAGGTCGGTAGAAAAAAAAAAAATGAAAAATAACACTTTATTTTCAAAAATGTCCTTTCTGTTTTTGTCAAGTACAAACTGATCATAGAATGCAGGAAAAACAACAAAAAATATCCATAATTGACTCAATTTTACTTTGCAGAAATATTTTTTTCAAANAAATATTTTTTTCAAAAAAAAAAAAAAAAATTGGGTGTAGGCAAAACCCGAACCAGTGGCCTTTGGTTTCGCGAGCCAGCGCGCTAACCACTACACTACACAAGCTTGTGAAAAGTGGGCTACATTGTTATAGATAAAGAAGATAGATGTTCTATTTTTAACAGTTATTATCTTATCATGTAAGTACAATTGCTCTCAAGGTTAACAAAATATTTGCATAAAATGCAAATATATGTAACTTATTAATAAGTTATATTTAAAAGTCAGATGTGATATAAATATTCTATATTCTATATCCTACGTCACTGATCTCTAGCTGAAAACAATATCCAAAAATAGAAAAAGTTAGAGACGCAGAGAAAAAGAAGCGCAAAAAAGGAACAAAGAAAGAAGTCAATTTGTTTGCTCATATGATCATCGAAAAAAAAACACACTTTTGAAATGTCACGTGGGACAAAAAGAGATTGGCCATTTGACGACGACACGCACGTTTCTCCCTTTTCGACCAAAAATTGAACTTTTTTCGGAAAAAAACCAGAAAATCATCAGATAAAAGGACATAATTGAATCTGTTCTGGTTTTGGGGACCAAAATTTTTATGAAAAATTACTCAAGGGGTACTGTACTTCTTAAAACTCGACTCGGCTTGGAACCCAAAAAAAAACCCTGATTTTTAGGTTCTATTTTCAGACAAACAAAAATCTGGAATTTTTCGATTTTTGATTTTCAGACAGATTACATCTGCTTAGCCAGAATTGAGTAGATTATTCTCTGAAAATTACGATTGGCTTCAATTTTTGGTCTGGTTTCGAGGATTCGCGAAATTTGGACCCTAAAACACTGAATTCGGACATCTGAAAACTGTTTTTTAAAAATCGACAAATTTCGACCTGTGAAAAAAGTTAATTTTCAAGACCAGAATCCGGTTTAAATCTGAAATTATAAACATGTCAAATTTTGGAATTTAGAACCGATTCTGGTTTTTTTGGAGAACCTTTTCAGAATCAAGTCGAAGGATCGAATTCAATGTCACAAAAATACCGATTTTTGGAACCGATTCAGGGATTTTCGTTGAAGAAATCCGGTTCATGAAAATACGGCTCGGAATCCAGGCTCCTAACAAAATCAATAAAGAAACCTCAGTTTTGAGCCATTCTGGGTAAGGTTCAGGATGTTGACCATGTGAAAAAAAGGTTCTTCATAGTCACATATATGAAACCTTGAATATTACAGGATATGGGTCCTAAAATTAGGGTTCTTAGTAGCCTAAAAGTGTCTTACAGTACCCATCTCTAGGGAAATTAGGGTCCCATTTTAGAGGTTTAAAGTCAGTCACCATTTCTGATATTGGGCCCATTTTTAGTCAGACCTGAAAATATCCTAAATTCTAGTGCAAAGACAACATCCATCTATTTTCGGACTTTGCCGAATTGCGTCAAGAACATCTCAAATTTCCCCCAAAAATTCCTGTTTGAGAGCTCAACTCCACTCACAAACATCATTATCATCTAAAACTTCACCCATTTTCAGGTCCCATTTGCAATTTTTGCAAAATTGTATTCGTACAAAGACAAAACAAGAAAATGTATAAGAAGAAGAAGGGAACGAGGGCTAGAGGAATTGGAGAGAAAAAAAAACATAGACGAAGGCGAAGGCGAAGAAGAAGCCAGCACGAGAAAAGTGGTCAATTTGACAGAGAGAGAGAGAGAGAAGAGACGCAGAGAAAAAGACACCAAAAACAGCTGATTGATTTGGATGTGGAAAAAACGGAGAGAGAAAGAGAGAGAGAGAAAAACCCAAAAAAGGAGATGGTCAAATTGGTAGGGGAAGAGAGAGAGACGCAGAGATGCAGAAAGAGAGAGAGAGAGAAGCTTGGAACCGGGTGACACCCTGTTCCCCTTGTTTTTATCTTAACATCTTCTACTCGTGATATGTTTATATTATATATGTAAGCCTTTGACACCTTTTTCCGTCATGCTGGTCATGAGTTGTCATATGCAGAAAAAAAAGAAGAAGAAAAATGTGATATGGGAAAATGATATAACTTGTTAAGGTTTCAACAATTGACCACACGGGGTATTTTTCCGAATTCATGAAAAAAAATGCATATTTTGAGGGTGTGTAGGGGTACCCTTAAAGGTGGAGTAAAGGGACTCGGCAAGTTGCTCTTAAAAGAAAGAGCACATTTTTTTATGTAAGAAATTTGAAAATTTTTTCCTCGAGTACTAGACTTTTCGGTAAAAAACCCCTCGAGGGTCTTACCTAAAAAAAATTGCTCTTTCTTTTAAGAGCAACTTGCCGAGTCCCTTTACCCCACCTTTAAAGGAAATCAATTCCTTTAAATGTCCCTCGATTTTTCTTTCATTAAACTGAAGTTTATCACCTAAATACCCAGTCAGACTAAAGTTTAAAGACTAAAGTTTGAAGAGAAAGCCTTCCTTTAAGGAGCACTATTTCGCGCAAAACACTCCATTTTTCAATCCGGTTGAACCTTGAACACGTCATGTCAGCATGCAATTGACGAGATTGAGAGAGACGCAGAGAAAAGTTCTCCGAGAGAAGTACAACAGTGAAAATTTCCATGGTCGACTGGTTAACGGGCGTGCCTTTGAATCGAACGACGGCGCCGAGCTCTGGTTCGATTCCCACACGCGCCAATACTTTTTTATTATTTTTCTTTTTTTTTTCTTCAAATTACAGTTTTATGTGTTTTCGAAACTCAAAAATGTATTCAAAATATTTGCGAGAGTGTATTTTTTTGTATCTGACAAGAGAACGTTGTAAAAAAAATGTACACTGAAAAAAAGAAAAATAATAAAAACGTTTTGGCGCGTGGGGGAATCGAACCAGAGCTCGGCGCCGTCGTTCGATTCAAAGGCACACACGTTAACCAGTCGTTTTCACTGTTGTACTTCTCTCGGAGAACTTTTCTCTGCGTCTCTCAGCCTTGCAAATTGCTGTTTTTAATTGCGCTGATATGACGTGATATGTCTGATTTTCAGCTCCAGATCATATTTTCAGCCAAACCAGGCTGGAAATGTAATTTGGAGCTAAAAAGCAGATATTTAGGTACTTCCCAAGTGATCACTTACACAATCCCAAAATTTAACTTTTTTAAATAAAAATCACAAAATTTAGAGCGGTCAGGTAAAACGAGAAGCTCGTTTGGAGCAGCTATATTGTGAATCCATTGATCTTGTTCAGACTAGTCTCGTGAACCACAGACCCTGTTAGTCACATCCTTTAAGCCAGGCTTGGCCCACATAATTAGATAACAAAGCCTAGTGAGTTCAAGCGGGCCTGAAACGGGACAAAGTTCGAAAATCTGATTTGATCCGATCTTTTTTTCGCACAATGTATCAAATGTTTCCAACTGTTGAATTCTGAGCTAAAAATCTAGTTGTCCACATTTCAGGCCAAGGTCCTAAATCATGATTCAGAGCTTCTAATATTGTCTGGTTGAATTCCAGATTTTACTGGATTGAGAGCTTTTTTTTCTTAAAAAAACCAATTTCAAGTGCCAAAGTTTGAAACTACAGTAACCCGATCACATTTCACGCTATTAACTATAATTAGTTCTACAGTACCCTTAAAAATGTGAATATTAATTATATGAGTAAGCCAATAGGTTTTTGTTCAGGCTAGTCTATAATTATAGAATTCAATTTCAGGAAATGATCTCTGAAATTTTCAAACGAGTTGGCGAGAAAATTGATACTTTTTCTAGAAAAATTCGATTCTGAGAAAAACCTTCGTTTCTTATGCATCTAAAATTACTACTTTTCAGAAAGAAAATTAAATTTCTAGACTAGAAATAGGTTCAAAAAAAAATGCGAAATTTGTCCGACCTACATCAATGAACAACGAGTGATGATCATAAACATTCATTTCGGAAAATAAAATGAAGGCCATCATAAAACAGACATTAAACTAGTAGTACCTCCCTCCCAGTGTCACCTATTATTTTTTCGAGTTTTTTATTATTTCTTCGATATAAAAAAGATGCTGGAAAAGGAGAAAATGGCTAAAAATAAATAGATTGTCTCGTGGAATATATTACGGATAGAAAAAAGAAAGAAAACACGATAAAACTAGACACTTTTTTGGGTTATCAGAGGAAAATTTGGAAAGAAACCGGTTTTTACTAGGTGAAATTGGTCAGCCCCTTTCTAGAGGAAGGGGTTCTAAAAACGCTGAAAATGGCTGAAACTATCATGTATGGGATATAATTCTATCCGTCTTCATGTGACACAAAATTAATTGGGGGAGTACGGTAGACTCGCAAGTACGCAAACACTATAGTGATCAAAAGTGGAAAAATGTTCATAACTCGGCTCAAAATGATCCGTTTAGCCTCATATTCTGCATAGTTATGCAAAATGATAGTAGTAATAAGCTCCAATTTTTGTAGGACATTATCTGGAAAATCAAAAAAAATGAAAAAAAAAACAAATCTGAAAATTTTTGTTTTTTGAAAAAAAAAAATAGTATTTTTCCTGGATACTAAAATGTCTTTCTGACTCAGTAAAGACATTTTTTTTCGAATTTTAAAAATTTTTTCTAAAAATACAGTAAAATTTCAAATTTCGTAGATTGTTAGGTGATACCCAAAATTACAGAAAAAAAACAAAAAAAAATTTTTTTTTTAGCGTTTTATTGCTAAATACGTTATGAATCAATTTTGAGAAAATTTACGAACTTTTGAAATTTCCGTGTATATTCAGAAAAAAATCTTAAAATGCGGAATTTTTTTCTTTGAACAATACTTTTGGGAAATATCAGAAGGACTTTTTAGCCAAAAAAAAATTCAACAAAGTCCTCAGGAAAAAAAAACAATTAAAGGAAAAAATTCAGCATTTTGTTTTTCCAGATTTTGTCCTGCAAAAACTGGGGCTTATTGTTAATATTTTAGGGCATAACTGCGCAAAATATGGTCGTTTTTTGTTCATTTCATAAAAAAGTCGCATTTTTTTCAAGAAATGAAAGAAAAAAGAAGCCCGCCTGGGCTCCCATGGGATGGTAATGTTCATCTGGGATTTTCCCACGTGAACAATTTTACTCATTTTTCCCATTTAAACTGGAAAGCCCATCTGGGGTACATTCCATTTCAACAGCTCTGGTTACAATAAGATTAAAACTTACATCCTCATCGATTTTGACATTGAAACAGTCCAAAATAGCAAGCTGTTGTTGTTGATCCATACGCTAAAATCAAAATATGAAATAAATTAGAAATTGACCAGAAGGGCGCCGCCGGCTTCGCCGTCGTCTTCCTTCTGGGTGTGCAGACAATAACCGTATCTCCTTTTTTTTAACTTGAGAACACTTCTCAACATTTTTTTTTTGAAAAATTTTCATGTGTCAGAAATGTCAATATGGATCATAGAATAACCTAAACAAACTCTGAAAGGTTCTGAAATAACGACGATATAATCAAAATGATGAACTGAGCTCGAAAATTTGAACTCCGACTTTGAAAACTTTCAAAACATTTCGCCACTTTTATTATTTCGAGGCCCTTCATTTTGCCACCTGAACTTTTTACAGCTCTGAATTTCAGTTTTGTGTCGGATGGTCCAATTTGGAGGTGCAAAAAATGTAAAAAATTGCGAAATCTCGGGTGGCGAAATGACGTAGAGTCGTCTCCGTCCGTTTCAATCACATTTTTTATTTGTCTTCAGTTGATATTCGAAATTTCCAAATGCTTATCAGCTTGAAAATCTGTGATGCGCTAATCCCATCAGTCATCATGAAATCTACAAATCTCATATCAATAAGTATAAAAGGTCCATCCACAACTTTCATTACACCAAATAAAATCTTTAGAGTGGTAAAACAGGGCCTGCTTATGAAAGGCGGACGGCATCATATCATCCTGATTCAGAAATTTTCCTTCAAAGGGTATACAGTGCGTTTCATAATGATAGGTTCACCCCTGAATTTGATGAATTCAAGCAAAATATGGATTTTTGAGAGAAGGCAAGTTGAAATTCGGAAAGAACACACAAAATGACGTATGTAAACTTATTTTATGAAAGAATAGCCGTAAATAAAAAAATAAATCAGTGTTTATCAAAAATTGCCAGTTTTCAGCGTTTCAAAATGATAGGTTCACCCCATTGAAAACCCCCGGAACCGAAATCTAAGCTGAATCTATGGATGAATATGGTTCTCATGGTTCGAGAAAACATTTGTGACACCATTTGACATAAATTTAACATATGTGATAGAATATATATTAGTCGAATTTAGTCATACACGTCATCCAGACCATTTCCGAGCATTTACTGACTGCCAAATTTATTTTTTGAAGCTCAGATTTGTGCTTATGTTTTTTTTACAGATATAATCTGATAAGTTGAAGACTTGGAAACATTTTTTTGAATTCAAAACCTCGATTTCGTCCATTTTTCACTGATTTAATGACTTGATTTTTTGTTTTTCTTTGCAGGAAACTGACATTTTCAGGTTGTAAATGTATTGAAATTGACGGAATGAAGTCGTAACGTGTTGTTTTGTCATTCTTCATGTTTTATTGGGAAATCGTGTCAAAATGTTTTCTCGAACCATGAGAACCATATTCATCCATAGATTCAGCTTAGATTTCGGTTCCGGGGGTTTTCAATGGGGTGAACCTATCATTTTGAAACGCTGAAAACTGGCAATTTTTGATAAACACTGATTTATTTTTTTATTTACGGCTATTCTTTCATAAAATAAGTTTATATACGTCATTTTGTGTGTTCTTTCCGAATTTCAACTTGCCTTCTCTCAAAAATCCATATTTTGCCTGAATTCATCAAATTCAGGGGTGAACCTATTATTATGAAACGCACTGTAGTAGAATTTCATTTCTGGATCCGATTCCAGCTCTATAAATTAGGAGAGTAGAAAAATCAGACTTGAACATTCCGATTACTGTTTTTTTCTGAAACAAAAATCAGTTCACCGTACCCATCAACACACTATAGGAATATATTCGAGATGCTCATAATTTACACGTTTTATAGAAATAGTAATAACTCGAAGTGCAAAAATCATAAAAAGCGACAACATAACTAATTTCATAGAGGTCACGTTTCGAACTTTTAGACGTTTTGGGACTTTTTTTCAATGGGAAAAAGTTTGATTTCACACCGCGCATCTCAGTATAGATAGAAACTAATCCTTGAAAATAGTCCGAGAACAGAAAAAAGTAAAACGTTCTGTCCAGATCCGAGCATTTTTTATTGGCTGAGAGCTTACTTATGAACGCGCAACCACAAATTTTCGAAAACCAACTTTCCAATTAGTATAGGTAAGATAACAAGGAACATGTTTCAATGTTTCACCAAAATATTAATCAGGACTTACTTTTTTAAGAAATTTTTTTTGCCACTTTCATAACTCGGTTCAAAATAGACAAAAAGCATCAGTTAAAAAATTATTTTGTAGGCAAAATACTGCTCTTTTTCACAAAATTATGCAAAAATTACAATATAAATTTCTAAAGTTGAAAATTGGGAAAAACTACAGATCTTTTTTCATTTTAATTTTCGGTTATTATAGTGGTTAACACGTGAAACTGTTGACTAAAAAGTCACACATTTCTCATGAATCAAAGAATTTAAACTTGATTTTTTATGAATCGCAAAAAAAACTAACCTTGGCATGTGATACCTAATATTCAGACCATGTCTCAGAATATAAAATAAATTAAATATTTAAAAAAGTACTGCATTATAGATTCAGTATAAATGCTTCAAATAGAATGAGAATATAATCTTTTCTCTTCTTTTATGTTACACCAAAAAAATGGGAGGAATTGTCAAAGTATCATATATCGTATACTATATGAGATGCGCATAAGGGGTGATGTATATTGAAGTATAATTTGTCATTGTACAAAAAATGAAGCCTGAATGATCAAAACTATTATAGAGTATCAGAGAATATTAATAAATTGCAAAAATATGTCAAAGATTAGATAAAAATTGAGAAATTAGAAAGAAAAAATATGAAAAAAAAAAAATGAATTTGGACCTTATGGAATCCTTTTATTATCTTTATTTCATTTTTTGGACCACTTTTTCTTTTAAAAAAATTTGACGATTCTTGCTCCATCCCTGGCCGAGTCATTTAAAGCAACCCCTGAAGCTAAAAATCAATACCAGAAAAAATCGGCAAAACCTATTGCAAATTGAAGTTAAAATTGTTATAATTAGGATTCCAAAGTATGAAATAACAATATTTTGGGCGAAATCAGTTTCAGCCATTTGAATTTCACATGGGAAATCAATTTCGAATTACCTCCTCACAATCAGCAGACGTTTCAAAAAGATGAATATTTTTATTTTTTACGTGAACTTTTTTCTCTCGACCTCCCTGTTTTTCAAAAAAAAAAGTCGTCAATTAAAATGTACGTGGCTAGCGTGTTGACACATTTTGCTAAGAATGATAGGAGAAGAATTTTGAAACTGATTTTCGCCGTTTTTCGTTTTTTGACTCAAACTCAGCCATTTTTGAACTTTTCGCTATAATTTTTTTGTCAGTAATAGAGAACATATCATACTTCCAGTATTTGTTATTATATTGATCAGTATTGATCATGGATACATACATGCCTTTTAGCTTAGGGGGTTGCTTTAAAGAGAAACATTCCCAGAAAAAATATTATCGTCGAGTAGGCAAATAACAATGAAAACAGTTTTACAGATACGGTATTAGGATATATCCGGAAGATTCGGGGATCAAGAGCAGTCAAGATGGTTGAGTTCTTCTAAAGGACTTGATTATTTGCCTCGTTCGCTCATAACTGGATAATACAAGAAACTAGGCTTATGGTCGGTTGTTGTGATTTTTTATATATTTTTTTCAAAATAAAAAACAGACAAATTATTGTATCTTGTTTTGGAATCTATAATTTCAGAAGAAATAGATAGGGAACAAAATATTGATATTTGATCTTCGAAAATCTGTAAGATCAACAAAACGCGGTTTCAAACTTCATTTTTTTTTTGAGGAAATCGTTTGGTTTCTGTGAAGTCAATCAATTTATGGGAACCCGGTCGAATTTTTAGAAACCTGAAAAATGAAAAATTTGGAAACTGTCCGAAGAAAGGCACTTTTCCAGTATTCTTCAATTTCTCCGATGATTTTTGACTTTCAAATTCGAAATCTGGTATAGTCAAGTGTTTTACACAAGAAAACTTTTTTTTTTTGAGATTTGTTCGATTTTTCAAAACTTGTTCCAAACATCTAGAGGGTCATCTCCTTCATTGTAATTGATTCATCATCAAAAAAACAGGAAATTCTCCTGATTCAGACATCACCGACAATCCTGCACAATTTTCTTGAGCCCGTGTTCTTTTTCTTGAGAAATCTGTTTCGTTGATGTATTTCTCAATAAGCTTCAAAATTTTTTCTCGAATCAGAACAATAGCCTTTTCAGACAAAAAAATCCTCTTTTTTTTCATTATCCAAGTTAAAGGATCCAGGTCCAAAACAAAAATCCCTGCAAAAAAGGAAATAATTGAATTTTTGATGTTTTCTCATTTTGGCACAATCCATTTTTATCATATTTTTTATTATTTTCAAAATAAAAAAAAATTAATCAAAAACAACACAAATATTAGGGATTTTATCCGGAAATTCAAATTTTTGCAAATTTCGCCGTTAATCATCCAATGAGATTTGGGAGATTTTTTCTCGACATTTCTTCCACAACAAAATTGAATTATACACAAATTAATTATTTCGTCATGTCTTGGTCTAGTATAATTCGATTTTTTCCAGATTTTTTCTCTTTTATACATTTTCTATGACACATTTTAATCGAATTCAACCATCTTTTTCAATTTAAATATTTCTTTCGTTGCAATGATTTTCTTCTTTAATTTCATTTCATTTTTACTCTCTCATCTTTGATTTTTTCTACATTTTCGAGATTTACACTATTTTTCGAATAAAAAAAAAGAAAAGATAAATCGATAGTAGCCAGGATGGAACTCACGCGCCGTCAACTCAATTTCTAGCGCTTTACTATTGCGCAATCCGAACACATTCTTGGCTGCACACTTATTGTATAGATTATTCCGTTTGTTTGCTTGCAAAAAATATTATTCATTGTTTTGTAAAATTGCGTCATGAAAAATAGCAAATTTCATTTTTAATTCTGAAACTCATTTAAGCATCTCTAAAAAGAGAATGAACAAAAACAACATTTAATAGTACACATTTCGCATAGAATTTCAATTTCAATTTCAATTTTTCCATTTTTTATGCACATTTCAATAAAATCTTGAATTCATTGAAACAATCCATCATAATGTATACATATTTTATGTTTTTTTTTCTTTTTTCCTTTTCCAGTGCAATCGAAAATTGTGCTCATTTTGAAAATGAAAATAAAAGAAGAAACGCCCCGTTTTTAATGGTATCTCTTTTTGGCCTATTAGTTTCCATGTTTTTTGCCTTCAAGTTTTTCGCTGAAATTAGTTTCAGTACGACTATAGGAAGAATATGAACGCTAATGTGGTTTTTAGGGCAAAAAAAATCGGAAAAGTAGATGTTTATCTGTAATTGGGCTCATAGATCTAGGTTAGGTGAAAGGGAAATGAAGACACTTCCTCAATTACTGTACTTATTGATTATTTCTTTGTAGCAGTCATTCTCAATTTCACAGCAGTCCCTCTCAATTTAACAGCAGTCCCTCTCAATTTCACAGCAGTCCCTCTACATTTCACAGCAGTCCCTCTCAATTTCACAGCAGTCCCTCTCCATTTCACAGCAGTCCCTCTCAATTTCACAGCAGTCCCTC
>LR552603.1:0-26863 GCA_900536415.3 Caenorhabditis sp. 38 MB-2015
TCGGAGCTAAACAAACATTCCTCCCCCTTTTCCTTCTCATCCTCTTCATCTACCGTAACCTTCCTTGCTACCACCCTCGAGCAGCCAAGCCACGCCCCTTTTCACCACTCCGCCCATTGCACCCAACATCACACCATTCATTTATTGCTTTTTGCTTTGCTTCTGCTCACCAACATGTATTCTGATCAACAAAAATCGAAATCTGATGGAACTGGAAAGATGAGAATTCGAAGAGTGAAAGCGAATGGAAGAGAACGGGCTCGAATGCATGGATTGAATAATGCGTTGGATATTTTGAGAGAGGTGAGTGGCAGGGTGGGAGATTCGAACCCGGGTAGCGAGATTGAAAGACCCCCGTGCTAACCAGTATACCAAGTAGCCACGTTTTCTTTCTTTGCAGTACATTCCGATCACGACACAACATCAAAAATTGAGCAAGATTGAAACATTGCGACTTGCGAAGAACTATATCGAAGCACTGAATCGGATGTTGGCCACAAATGAGCAACCAACACCATTGGAATATGCACACCAATTGGCGAATGGGTTATCACAGACAACTACCAATATGTTGGCTAATTTGTTGCAGGTAAGAAATGCGGGAAATATACGAAAAATTTCACTTTTTCAGAAAGTTTTTATTTTTCAAAAATTCTAAGATCTAAGCTCATTCATGCGGTCTCTTATCAAAACGCACTTTTCTTGATACTGAACGCAAATTTTTGAAATATTTTTCTGAAAAAAATTACTGTTTCAAAAAGGAAATGCATTATTCTAGGAGTGAATCTAAATATTTAAAAAAATGATATCAATTTTGAACAAACCATAAAAAATCTCCTTTAAGATATATAAGTTCTTGTGACAACAGCTGAAGGCTCATTAGTTTTTCACTGTTTCAAAATGTTTTCATATTTTTCTGGTAGTTGTTCGAATAATCTGTTATCATCAGACGATTGCAAGTGAATTCAGTGTGGAACTTTCGAGAAGATCACTGTTTCAACAGAATTATTTGATCATTCACTAAAAACTGAGTTGATCGCTCTTTTCATGTAATCCCTCCAAAAACAAATGAATTTAAAGTAAATTTTTTATCACTGTTTCAAAAAATTTTATTAGTTCAAATTTATTTTTTTTCATAGTGGACATGAGAAAAACTATACTTTCAAAAAACTAAATTCTAAATGTGAACATTTTCCTGATATTTGATAGCTGAAGGAATTTATTTTTACTGTTTCATTTTTTTTTATTATTTGGTGCCTAATTTTAGAATAATCCTGTTCTAGGCTAATAGTTAAATTCCATGTGGAAACTTTGAAAACTTCACTGTTTCGAAAGAATCATAAGATTATTGAGTAAAAACGAATAGTGTTGGGTTGAATATTTTCTTTAAAATCTGATGAGTTTAAAGTGAACTTTTCATCCCTGTTTCAAACATTTCTAATCAGTTGCAAGACCATTTCCTTCTATTTTGATTTTCAACTATCTTGTGAAATGGTTTTCATATTCTCACAGAAAAATTAAGTTTTTCACTGTTTCGAAATTTTTTTACAAGTTCCTGGTTATTTCATATGAATTAATAATTTTTTTTTAAAAAGAAAATCCATATATATATATATATATTCTATATATTCTAACATGATTTATATTTTTAACTCAACAAATACGCTTGATATTATTTTCCGAATTCTTAGACCCACAATTTTTCTAGTAGATCAAAGAGCCTTTATTCTCTATTTCTCAGCACTCTCTCTATATTAGATGGCAGCCTTAAATCACCGTGATATCCCCTAATAAAAGTTCAACGAAACTTTTTCCGTAATTTACAATTCACATAAATTAGAAGAATAAAAAATAGATAAAAATTCTGAACTTCACTGTTTCATTCGTCTGAAGATTATTATAAAAATGAGTTGTTATTTCAAAATAAATCAAAAGCGAAGAGAATCCACACATTCTAACCTTCCCGTTTTCTAGGTCCAACCTCGCCATCTCCTTCCACCATCTCAATTCGAAACCTTCACCGATTCCCACCATTTCTGTGCCTCCTCATCTTCATCTTCCTCAATCACCAATTATCCACCCAGCCCGCAATACTTCTATCCACCAAATCAACCATCAGCCGCACCATTGCAACACCATGCCGCCCCATATTACTCCCCACCATCCGCACCATTGCCAGAACAAAAATCGGCGTCATTTTATAATGAATATTCACATCATTATTCATCATAATCAATGGAGCTGTTCACCATAAAAGTTTTATTCTGCTCCTTTTTTCTTGTTAGCCATTTTTTACGGGTTCAAATAATTGTTCAATTATTACTTGCTATATAGTTATAATAAATTCTCTATTGAATAAATATCCCACGCTATAATTATTATTTTGTTTCATTGTCTCTTGTCTTAAGAAACGAAAATAATGGGAGTCTCCCGAAAACATTCAATTTGCAATCACGGATGAGAGAAATGAGAAAGAAAAACAACTTTTTCATCTATGCAATGAGAGAGGCAAGCATATGTGGCCGAATGGTCTAGTGGTATGATTCTCGCTTTGGGTGCGAGAGGTCCCGGGTTCAATCCCCGGTTCGGCCCATCCTTTTTTCTTTTTCTTGATGTGTTTTCATAAAAAAAAGAAAAGAAAAAACAACGTGGGTCAAAACGTGGACTGCCACGTATACTTCATTTCTCAATAAAAAGAAGCAAGAGATTATCGAAAACATTTTCATTTTTTAAATGTTTCTATGAAAATATGAACATCAAAACTGCACTTCTATGTATATTTATATCATTCTGTTCACCGATACAAAGATTCGAAGCCAATTTCAGATGTGCTCATTCGGTCCCTTATGTAAGTTTTGTGCCGGAGGCTTGTTTCATTTTCAGAATAATGTTTTGCAGGATGGAAACATGAATTTCAAAGGCAATAAAACTGTGTTTCATGAGAACGCTGTTCCAATGGTAACCGCATACGACACGGCGAAAATGAAAAAATATGGAAAACCGGTGAGGAGTTCTCTGAAGTCGCTCAGTTTATTGATTTCACAATTTTGTAGGAATGTGTTGTCACATATACACAAAATGCCACACACACTCATCAATGGTATGGCCCTGTTAGTCTTCATGTTCTGCCGGTTGAATGCAAATTTACTGGTAGGGTTTTTGAAATTAAAAAAAAAAAAAAAATCCACTCCAAAGTTCTAAACATCGTACACAAAAAATCGAAGAAACATCGTAGAAAATATCTTGGGAATTTGTATCATTTTCAAAAATGCCCGCGTGGTGCAGTCGGCAACACACATGTCTAACATTTTGAGGTCCCGAGTTCGATTCCCGCTCCGAGCAGTCTTCTTTTTATTTTTTTATTGATCCAGGCGGGCACGTTTTAAACAGATTTGAATTATTATGATATTCTGACCTAAAAATCAACTCTATTATACTTTTTACTCCCACAGATCCTCCTATTTTCAGTCGAAATGCGTTGTTTCACGAACCTCGAATTGACTGGCGTCATCCTCAACCCAACCAAGTCATTTTTCTGTTGTTGCTCGTCCGACATGTGCAATCACAACAATCCGCGATACTATAGTGAGATCCAGGCGGGCACGGTGGTAATGGTCATACTTGGCTCATATCGATTCGCCTGCGTCGTCTTCATGCACGTTCTTCTGTTGCAGTTTTATACGTTTCTCGAAAGATCATCCTTGCTTATGTGTGGCAGATTGATCAGAGTATAGTGAGTTTTTTTTTCTTGGTGATTCCTCTAAATCCTCTAAATTGACTCCTCTAAATTTTACAGTATACTACTTGTAGAGCTAAAAAAAATTACTGTTTCACAAGTCTAATTCAATTGTCTTCGAAAAATAGTTGACAGTATATGTATGAGACGCAGACGAATCATTTCTAAAAGCCAGATAAGCGCGGCAAATAACGACACACATAACATAACAGGTAGCCAAACACTGCAAATGTCGGCTACTTGTTTGAAAATTTTAACGTCTTATTGATACCTAGCTAAAATTCACAATCGACTATTTCCATAACTAAAAAAAACTTGCAGTTTCAAATTTTCTATGTTTTTTGACAGTTTTTATTATTATATTAATGTTTATTTTCAAGGTACAAAAAGAAAACAAACACTGGTTTGTTGCGAGACCATTCTCAATAGAGTACCCCTTCTTCACTCTTTTTAATAAAATAAGACGGCTTCCAATTTCCAAAGTTTTACGTATGGAACGGCAAAAAATCTCATAACAACTGACAAGGGAGATGCAAATAGGTATTAACGGACTTCGGAATGAGACATATGTCATTCGACAGAGTTTTTCTTGCTGATCAACATCCCACTTCTAACTTTTGCAAAACTCTGCGCGGAAAACTGAAAATTGAGCTCAAAGTTTGCTCTGAAAACTTGGAATATCCCTTCAAAATTATATGTTTTCAATGGAATGAGAGTTCTTTGGCATGAAAAAAACGCTGGAGGCATTAATTTTCCACGAAAACACGGCTGAAACGCTAGAAAATTAAGTTTTTAAAAGGTGCGAAAAAAAGATGTCAAAAAAAAACGTGAAAAATCATAAAAATCTCTAATTTTGGGTTAAAACATTGAAAATTTTGAAAAATTTTAGAATTTTCAGTTTTTCCAGTAAATTGATTTTCAGCTTTCCGCGCGGAGCTTTGCAAAAGTTAGAAGCGGGATGTTGATCAGCATGAAAAACTGTATCGAATGACATAGGTCTCATTCCAAAGTCCGTTAATACCTAGTTTCATCTCCCTTGTGAGCTAAACTGAACTCTAATCAGATGAACCACCACAAAAAAATCAGATTGATCAATTCGAATCACCAATTCGTTTTTTTTTCAGCGTAATTCCCGATATTGAAAGTGGTGCGGGAAGTTTCGAAAGCGATCACAATATTGAGTTCTACGAAATGCCCGATCTATCGATTCATCCAACACAAATTGACCCAGTCGCAGAGGCCGAAGATCAGAAACGAGTCGATGAACACATTGCCGACGAAGAGGAACGTGCCGAAAAGCTACGACTCGAAAAACTGGAAGCCGAACGAAGTCGCGCGCCACCTGCCACAGCAGTTATGACAACAATTAAGAGTCGCATGGGATTGCCACCGGCGACAGCTCGACGCGATTCGCTTCGACCGAATCGCAATTTACCGGTGCCAAAGAGCACTTCACGAGGACAGGCGACGGCGAGATCGATTCGATCGGATCCGGATAAGAAGAAGAAGAAGGGCTCGTATGTACCGTGGAAAAAGAAGAGAAGAGTGAAGAAGGATAAGAATGCTATTGAAACTGAATCTACTCAAGAAGATGAGGTTTATGTGAGTTTTTTTTTTGACAAAATTGAGGATTACGATTAGATTGAACGTTTAATGTTGTTAGAAGGGCATTATCAATCAACAAACTGTTAATCGAAATGAAATTGAACAAAAAAATGATTATCTCAAAGAACATCAACATTTTCCACATTGTTTCGAAAAAAAATCCTGAAATTTGAGTCACATTGGCTGGTTTTTCGGTTTTATGAAAGTTGATGAGTTAAAAACGAACGTTAATTAAATCTTACATTAACATTTATAGACTTGTTGAAACAGAAATAAAATATTTGGATCAGAGAAAAGATTTTTTTTTATCTTCTACCCAATATTTTTTCTACCTAATTTAGCTTTTAAAACTTACGAGGAAAATCTTAGTTTTCTTGAAGTTGTGAATGTTTTTTAGTAACCAGAAGAGCTTTCTTTTTACAGGCAATCCCACCGAAACCGGCATCCCGAGTTCTTCTAGGAGGACGAGTTCAAGGAACATCGATGAACTACAACGAGAGTACATTCTCCGATTTGATCTAATTTATTTTTGTTATTCTATTGTTTTTTTCTCGTTTTAAGTAATTATTTACAACCGATGAATATTGCAAAATAAACGTTAATAATAAATTATCGACGTCAATTTGATGAGGAGAAGAGGGGTAAGACGGGTAATTATAACGTCATCGAGAAGGAAAACAATCTTGGCTAAGATTGGGCTTTTGGTTCAAAAACAAAAGAAATGGAGAGGGGAAGATGCTAGGTTAAACGTGTAAGGTCCTAAAACGTTCATAATAGCTTCCATCTAATTTTTATTCAAGAATTGCATTTCTGAAGAAATTTGATGCACATCTCATTAAATGTATTGTCGGGAAGAAAAAGTTAGAGCCTTGGAAGAGAACGAATATGGCCTAGAAAATTCCGACAGTACACTTTCCCTCTCAAAAAGATCAAAAAAAGTTTTGAGTCTGAAAAAATTACCTTGTTATTATCTCTTAAACTTGCCAAATAAAAACAATTTTCACAAAAAAAAATACGGGATTTTTTCCTCAAAGTATTCGAACATGTTCTCATTTTTTTATTTGTTTCAAATTCCAAATTTCAACTGGAAATTACAATTTTATTTTATTATTAGACCCGAAAACTTTTTTGATCTATCGTGAAGTGTACTGTCAGCATTTTTTCGGCCATATTGGTTCTCTTCCAAGGCTCTAATTTGTTCGTCCCGACAATATAAACCTTGAAACAGTAATTTTTGAGAAAAAATTTCATTTTTGTTATTTTAATAATTGAACTCCCACCTCCCATTACCAACACATCAAGTTTCTAAAGTTATATACATCTCAGAACGGTATGTTTTAGTTACAGAATTGCAAAACTTTCTGAGGGATTTGGAAAATTTTCAAGAAAAAAAATTAAAATCAGTTCTCGTGTAAATAGGTTTTCAAATATGATCCAAATTGTGCCTATTAAAGTTTTAAAAATTTATATCCTATCGCAATGAAAAAAATAACAACAAATCTCTTATTCCTAACATCACAAAAATAAATAACCTACAAAAACCCGACAATTTTTCGAATTTCAATCATATTCTTCTCCGCCACATCTCTCGCTCTTTCTCCATTTTCCACCAGAATTCGATCAACCTCAAAATCAATATTGAGAAGGAAACGACTAACAATTATGATGAAAATCGTACCTCATCTCCTTTCTGTAATTCTTCCAACTTTTGGCGGATTGGTGCAAATCGCCGATCAATTTCTTCTGCCAAATTTTGCTTCAAATCAAGAGTTGTCCAGTTTTCATATTTGATATCATTTATCGAGTTCCGGGTTATAGCTGAGTACATATCGATCTGAACTTTGATTTTGGTTGAGGAAGCAAGAAAATTTATGAACTGTTTCGTCAGTTTAACAAATTTCTGAATTTGTCTACCGCTATTCCTCAGAAAAACAAAACTCACCAAATTCGTCACCGCCACACGATTTTCCGGATCATACGTCACATTTCCCAAGTTGTCACTTTGCGCCTTCTGACATTTCTCAAAAATCGAATCTCGCGAATCGGTGATCTACAATATCCACTTTCAATTAACGTTCCATTGGAACAAAAATAATCACCTCAATTCTAGACCTATCTCCTCCTGACGACTTGCTCATCTTTTTCGTCGGGTCTCGCAACGACTTGATACGTGCATGCGTTTCTCGTGTAACCTGTTTCGGAATCGGCAAGAATTCAGTGTTGTAGGTTTTGGAAAACGCGTAGGCGAGACCTCCCAACAGGTTCATGTGTTGACTTTGATCTTCGCCAACTGGAACATGAGTAGCCTGATGTGAAGAATTAGTTGGAGATGATTTGAGGTAAGATGGTCAGAAAATACCTTGAACATAAGAACATCAGCAGCTTGAAGGAGTGGATATGTGAGGAGACCGACTGGAATGTCTCCTTTTTTAAACCTGTAAACATAGTATTGTTTTGAAGAACTTTGGAAGATAAAAAACATTTGAATTGGGTGAAGTAGCGCATAAAAAGTGGGATTGAAACATACATGGACTAGTCCGGTTCAGGGTTAAGCCCCCCTTCTCAAGCGCCTACTCCTATCCGTTATCTATCTCTCGCGTTCTCTCCTATGAAGGGTTAAGCCCCCCTTCTCGCGTTCTCTCCTATCTCTCATTTTTCTCTTCACCCCCCCCCCCCCCCCCCCCCCCCCCCCCCCCCCCCNAGCCCCCTGGGTCGGATCCGACCGGCTAGTCCAAGTATGGATTGAAACAGAAACTTCTGTTAGAAATGCAATATACGAAAGTTTAATTCATTAACATTGTTAAAACGGTGGATATTTTAAATTTCCCCTGAAATAGTAGAAAACCTGAGGTTTATTAGAAAGACTGAACATGAATGGTTTTATGACTAACGAAGCTTTTCGACGTTTTTAGTGTTTTCTTATTTTGATTTTTCATTCTCTGTGAAACCCAAATCACTCACTTCTCCGATTTCTCCTTATACTGCGGTAATCTGGCGAGTTTCGACGTTGTCTGCAATGCTCCAAGAATCCACGACAATTGTGCAATTTGTGGCACATCGGATTGGCGAAAAAGCAAAGTTCGACTTGGATCAACACCACATGCGATCAAACTACAAGCCATTTCTCGTGTATTTGAACGGAGCTGTAGAAAATATCACAGTTCTTAACTTTTCGGATCAAAAAATCACCTTTTCAGCAGGCAGAGGACCAAGTGAAATTGCATGTTGATCAACAATTGACAAGAGCATATTGGTGTCTTTTGGCAACTCTTTTTGTAGATCAACCCATGGTTCAATGGCACCAAAATAGTTTCCAAGATGGGGAATTCCAGTTGGTTGAATTCCAGAAAAATAGGTAGAAGAGCGACGAATGGAAATGTGGAACATCTGAAATGCAAATACATTTTCAGGTTGATTCAATGAAACATTATTACTTTAAAGATTCAGAAGAGGTGTGACGTCACGCGGTTCGAATTCAAGACGACACTGAGGACAACGAGATGCTGAAGATGATGCGGCGGCAGAAATGCTGTGCTCCTGAAAATTAAAAATTTTTGTTCATTTTCTTCGCTGTATGCATTCGCTCAGACTGATAAAATCATATTCTAAAATTTTTTTGAAGTGCGTTTTTATCTTTTCTGCGCCAGAAAATTTGATTTTCATTATAATAATTAGTTTTAAAATTGTATCACTTGTTTTTTTTTAGTCGAGAACAAAATCAATAATATATAAAATTTCACTGCTTCAAAAATGATTTCTATATTTATTGAAGCTGAATAGTTGTTTTGTCAAATACATTCCGATGGTTCAGAATTGAACTTGACCAAAGATCATGAATTTTATATGAAAAAATTTACTGATTGAAAAAAAAAAATATCAACTCCCCATGAAGTTTCCCGATGTTGATAAAGATTCTTCACAATTCTTATTCAAATTTCTCGAAAATGAGTGATTCAGTAGTTTGCGAATTTTCAAGAAGAACTCACATGTGAATATTGTTTCACAAATGTTTTCAGAATTTGAGAATTAATATTATTAAATGTCTGGAAAAAACTTTACTGTTTCAAAAATTGTATATTATTATTGTCAGTAAAGATTTTTCAATTAAGCAAGATTTAAGCGAAACGAAAAAAGAAACATTAAATGACCCGGCCAGGGATGAAACATGTGCGTGAAATCTGATAGTACTCGATATTCTAAGATATATTGAAACAAAAAATACTTGTAAAAAACCTTCTTGTAAGAAAAAAAAAAGGTTAAAAGGAACAAAAATAAAACCTGGAGTTAGATCTCGAGAAAAAAAATATATGGCCTAGAAAACCAAAACCGTGCAATAATGCTCTAAAACGTGTGAGTAAAAGAGTTCGCTGGAGCATTATCGCACACTTTTGGTTTTCTAGGCCATATATTTTTTTCTCGAGATCTAATCCTAGGTTTTATTTTTGTTCCTTTTTTACCTTTTTTTCTTACAAGAAAGTTTTTTTCAAGTTTTTTTTGTTTCAATATACCTTAGAATATCGTGTACTATCAGATTTCATACACATGTTTCATCCCTGGCCGGGTCATTTAACGTTTAAAAAAATCCATCACACTTCAGTTTCCAAAAATTTTGACCTAGATGTTTCACAGCCAGTAACTACTTCAAATTTCAATCGCCGCTAGCAATTAAAATTTATTAACTCAATTTTTTTTCTCACATGTTTATAACCATGTAAAAAGAGTTATGCAGTTTTGGAAATCATAAACTAGATCAAGTCAATTTACTAACCTGTATACAAGTCCAACAAAACAAATGTCCACAAAACAGAGCAGATGGATCCTTTTTCTCAAGACAAATCGAACAAGTAAACCAACTATGCTCTAACGATTCAATATTCTCAACCGATACTTCAGCAGATTTTTCCGATTTGTTCGCCAAATCCTGCTCAACAAAGTTATATATCGCAATGAGTGTCGTAATAACAAGTTGACTAATCGTAATATATCCCAAAAATCGATAAATCTTCAGAGCCGGTATATCAGTTTGTGGATTAGCGGATAAGAAACGAATTCCAGTAACTCTTCTGGCAATACTATAATACGCTCCAGTTATATAAAATATCGCCACGTGTAATCGTTGAAGTTGTGGGAATAGAGAGGTTCTCAACCAACTGAATAAATCAATAAATGATTTGCGAGCTTTCAAATTATGTTGAATTGGAATTCCCAAAAAGAACTCGGTGGATGGATGAGTCAGAGTATTCTCCGCTTTTTGGATGAGAAAATTGGAAAGAAGTGGGAATATTGAGTGAAGAAGGATGAAGGAGAAACGGGTTGGAAGGGAGGGTGCGATGCGATTGAGACCGTTTGATTCGAAGAGATGAACGTATTCTTCACCAAGGGTTTGATTTCCTGAAATTATTATAATGATGAGGTTTACTGTTTCAAAGAGCAAATCGAGACTGTACCTACATTGCCTCTTTCTCGTTTTTTTCTCTCGGTTTCACCTTATGTCTCACACCATGTGAACTATGTGAAGTTACGGTGGTTTATATCGTAGATACACAGGTTTGACGGTAATGCGCTTGAAGCTCCACATAGTTCACATTTGTGTGAGTCATAACGTGAAATCGAGAGAGTGCAGGTAAATTGAGTAGCTACACTGGCAAAAAACGGTAAGAAGACAATGACACCGTTGTAGCTACGTAGCGATTTGCTGAGAGTTCTCAAATGCTTATGTTGGAATCTGAATTAGTTCTAACTTATTAATAGGCGAGATGAAGAAGCTTCAAAAGTTTCACTTTGAACATACCCAATGTATAGAACCTTGGGAATTTTTTCAGATTTCTTGAAACATTAAACAGTTAGAGTGATTCTTTACATGTTGAAAAGTGATTTTTCAGGCTCTGCAACTTTTTATAACGTGACTGAGCAACTTCTGGTGATGGGATTAAAGATAACAAAAATCTTACTCATGGAAATAGGGATGAAAGAATTTTATTTTTCACTAGATAAACGTTCATTATTGTGATAATTTGGAGTAAACATGCAAAATCAGGCGAGTTTTTTTTTTTCAAAAAAGCAGAATTACGCCAAAATAACTTGAGAACTTTTTTGGTTTTCGATTATAAATTGAAGTATATTTTTGAAACAGGAGAAACATTTATTACATTTTTTTCTGATAGCGATAATGAAAACTAGAATTTCTCGAGTTTATAAAAATACTGTTTCATTTTTTCTTTAAAAAACCACCATTTTTTGAGTCGAGCAATTTGCACTGAAAACTTTCTCGTAAAAATCACTCACCAGCAAGAATAGTATTCGTATAATACAAATTCGACGCAACAGTTCGAAAATAAGGAAACCAACGAATCCAACGTCTTTGACCAATCAATTCCTTACAGATCTACAAAAGCTTGGATTATTTGTAGCAGTTTTCAATATTCTATTCAACCTTCGATAATTTTTCCGAGATCTCTTCAATATATTCCTCGTCTCTTCGTTGTGCTCTAACAATTTCCCCAATTTCAGCAACATACGAATTCATAGAACTAAATATTTTTTGTCAATTTTCAACAATCTCGCAAAGAAATTACGCTAGGATAAAATCTAAAACAGTTTATCGACAACTAATGAGAATCCTAATAACAGAAAAAAAAACAATAAATACGAAAGGATACTGCAAAAATACGGTATTCCTCAAAACAAAAATACATATAAGTAAAGGAGAAATTGAATGAACGAAAAACACAGCAAAGTGTGGTGTTATCAATCGGAAAAGGAGCGATAGAGAAGGAAGAAATGAGAGATTTAGAGACACGTTGAACAATAATGACTACGTTGTAGTTGTATCCAAAAAAGGAGGAGACGATGCCGGAGCTGAAAAATCATCATTTTTTTCGTGAAAGAGAGATAGATCAAATTAAATATTTCGTGAAACGAAACTTCGACATCAATACAATGAAATGCAATCATTCGATATATTGTGAATTCAAGTTTCTGCAGAAAAAAAACTTTAAAGATCACTTTTCACATGAATATAAAATTATCATTGAAGAATCCGATCTTGCTATCAAAAAAAAACAAACACTGAAAACTTGGAATTTTTAACAATTTCGGAACAGAGGGGTTTTGTGAGAATTTGGAAAATCAGACAAAGTTGTTTTCGACTTGAATTTCGCTGAAGTTCAAATAAGACTCACTCTACAAATTCTGTGTCGTCGTTCCTTCTTCACTACTATTTTTAACAGCTGCCTGTTCAACTATTTTCGCCAAATTCGTTCCCAATGTCTGATCATACATTCTTCCTTTTTGTAGTGTCGGTGTTCCTTCTTGATATTTAACAGGTTCCGGGATAAAGTACTGAAAATCACACATTTTTCATGATTATAATATGGGTACGAGCATACCTTGTTACCCTGTCTATCAATAGCAAAATCATAAATTGTTGGTTTTTCGAGAGCATCCAAAATCTTCACCTCTAAATTCTCCCTGGTCACGAAATGTTGACTACGCGCAATTGCGGCCAGAACCTGAAATAAAACTTTGAAATTAACTGTTTTTTATTTTAAATTTCAATAACCTCTTGTTCAGCCAACTTCTTCTCCTCATTTTTCTTCGCCAATTCTGCTTGAATTTCTTCAAGGATAGCGGATTTAGTTGCTTTGGTATCTTCTTGTTCTCTTGCTGCTCGAGCCGCTGCTTTTTCTTTGTTCCTTCGATCATTTTCAGCGATAAGTTCATCAAGTTCTTTCGCTTCCGCCTCTTTCATCGCATCAATTCCAAGACCAACAGATGCTTTTTGTTCCAGCTCAGATTTGAAAACCTGGAATAAAACCCGATGTTTATGGTAAATATATTTTATGATTGTCAGAAAAATATTTTCGGATTGGAATTTTGAAGGCGGGCTTAAATTTATTACTACGTTTTGGAATCTTAGCTTTCAGACTTCACTTTTAGATCAGGAAGTTCGCTCAAATGGAAGCTTGATTCACTGTTATTTCTGTCAACATTCGGAGCAATAAATATTTGAAGCGAAGGCTCCATCATTATTGTACTCTCATAACGAACAATTGAAAGTGATTTTTTTTTTATGAAAATCCGTTTCAACAAACATCTACAGAAATTAAAGATTAGTTTTTTTGGAAACGTTTTAGTATATTTATAAATTTTTTAATGTTTTTATAAAAAATTTCCTGGAGAAGGATAAAAACGAAACCACTCACATCTCTCAACGAAGTAACCGCATTATTATAAACATGTCGTCTCCATAATAACTCTTCAACATCTTCTGGTTTCTGCCAAGGAGCATGTACAACATGATAAAGAACCTGAAAATATTAAATCATATTTTTTTTTTTCTGAAGAAACTAGTTCAAACCTTTTTGGCCGGTGGCAAAATTGGAGGTTTTCCTTGCTTTGGCTGTCTTCTCCCAAGGTTTCGAACCTGCTGATTTCCAACCAAGTTATCGGCTACAACAAGTACCCGATTCGTAGACGTTCTCAACATTGCTAAAACATATTGAAATAAGTAATTGACTGTGTTTTCGCAACTGACAGATATGCAAAACCGTTCAACGGATTCTAAACTCATGAAAAACAATGAACAAAGGCAGAAAAGGTTCAAGAAGTTGGAAAACAGTAGAATAAATTATTATAACAAGAAATCGTCAACAGATTATATATGAAGCAATGAAATAAGAACAAACAAGTAAATTTAATACTGAAACAAAACATTATTTTCGCATATAATAACTTTCTCCGTTCAAATTTTGAAGCGGAGTTTTGGAGATTTCACCAGATTTTGAATGAATCTCGATGTTCCACTCATACCAAACACCTTCATCATCCGATTTTCGTGCAATATAGAATTTTACCTAAAAATTTAGTTTGAATTTATCAGAATTATTTATTCAAAACCCAACCTTATCACCCTCCGCTAGCCGATGCAATTTTCGAAGCGGAATCACAGCCGGGAACCAACTTATCATTCCATTAGAAAAGGTTTTGGGTTCAATAGATAGAACAACATTTTTATATAACACCATATTGAAATATCCAGCAAAACCCATAATCTGAAAATAAAACAAATGTGATCGTTCTAACAAACTACATCAATCATACATCTGCAGGTCGATCAATATCAAAGTCGAGCACAATTTCTCGGTCATTAGTGGATTTTTCGAAATTTGGATGTTCAAACGTGAACACTGGCTTGTTGTCTGCCAATGTGCAGAATTGCCGAAGATACACAACATAAACTTGATCTAATCTCGAGATTTCCGAACCTTGTCTAAAAATGAATTAACTTGTTGAATGTTTAATCAATGAAAAACTTACGGATATTCTTGTATATAAGATCCATCTTCGGACAAAACCGGTCCATTTCTTCCGTGTCCATTCAATCCCTTCGCCCAATACGATGAAACTGCTGATTTTATAGTTTGATGCATATTCAATGACATTATCGGAGCTGCATAACTCGTGTATTTTTGAGGAATCGAGATTGTGGTAGGTTTCAGGAAATCTGTGACACCATCCAAACATTCTGGACTCAACTCGTTATCACCGAAGGAGCCCAAAAGTTCGGAAACAATGATATCAGGTTGTTCCAAGTTGAGCTCGCGTGAAATTCGAGGTAGAGAACGCATATCGGATTCGACTATTGTTGCGCGATTTCTCCAGCTGGAAAAATTTGTTCTTGAATTCTACATTCAGAGAGAAGATTCGCAAAAAATAATTTCTATCTACCCTTACTCACGCTCTTTCATTCATGAATCTCAAAGTGACAATAGCATTTGAATTCTTCTCAACAACATACAACCGGATTTTCAGCTTATCGGATTTCGTCCGACATTCATTGTTGTATCGTTTTTCTGCTTCCAAAATCATCGTTGCTAACGGACCTCTTCCAGCACCCAACAAATATACAACAACACTTTCCTTTCCTCTGGCAACATCCTTGAACGCTTCCTGAACTGCATCGCGATATCTTTGATATTTCACCGGGTCTTGTTCAAAAGTATTATAGACTCCCGAATCCAAATTATCTGATAAGGGTTGCAACGGAGCTTGTAGAACATCATGATACTCCATATTCGAGGTGGCCAAGAATCCATCCTTCTCTCTCGATTCTTTTTGTCGCACCCAAGTCACATTACGAACTGCCGATCGTAAAGCCTGAAATGAAATTTTGAGGATTCAGTTCAGGTTAAAACAAAACTCACATATGAATATTCCTTTTTCAAGGTTGGATGATACTTTGCACCATCATTGACTTGTTGAACTAATAATCGCATAGAATCGAACATCCAAAGTTTTTGCAGTAAATTACGGTACGAACTGAAAAATACAAAGAAGGAATTTTTAAAAATTCGCACACTCACTCTGGCAAAATAGCTCGACCATCGTTCCCAGTTATAAAAATATCCGAATGAACACAAATGGCTCCCACCTAAAAATGCATTTTTTACTTGAAAAATACTTTTTTGTGACCTCGGACATGGATTTAGTTTCTTATTGATTGTCTAGAAATAAAAAAAAACTCACAGTTTCAGCTTTCCATCTATCCAACAATTTCTGATCACTGAACTCATCTTGTAAATCGGAAGTGATGTTGAGAACAGCTAAACGAAATCATTGAATAATCTGAAATATAGCATTTGAAAATTACCTTGTAGCCTAATTCCATTGAAATTTGCACACGCTGTTCTGAAGTCAGCCCAAACCGTCCACAAATCGTCATCTGGCAAATTTGTGGGTAAATACACCCAAATGCTGAAGAAATAGATTTTAATCTTCACTTTTAATAAGATAATAAACTCACTTGAATAGCACATGTTTCGTCCATAGCCATTTTTTGATAATTCCAGCTAGCCTCGGAGATAATTTTCGGTTTAAATTTAAGACTACAGTTCTGAGACCCAGATAACAAACATAATTGAGTTCCTGAATGAAATTAATTTTTAAAATATACTATTTTATTTAAGCTTTCTAACCTTCATCAATTCTTCTTCACAAAATTTCGAGTATTCTGCATTTTCTGAATCACAATCAATCCACGGAGAAATCTAAAAATCCAAAATGAATCATTTTCGTTCTTAAAATGGTGGAAATTCACCTCTGCACAAATATAAGTTTCCCATAGATGATTCGCCAACTGCAAATCCGGTAGATCGATTGGTGGTGGAACTTTGGAGGTTCTAAATTTGGAAAAAATTTCAATAAAAGTCCCATTGATATTTATTTACCGTGGATCCCAATAAGCTCTATTGACTCCTCCAACTGGATAAACAATGAAATTGTAATGGTCTCCTCCAAGCTTTGATGAAAATTCAACAATCGACCTAATATAGTATATCTTTCAGAGTTTTATTTTTTTGAATTCACCTATCCAGACTATCAGTTGCATCAAATGGGGTGGTTACCCAACCTATATTTATTCTGGAATTCGCTTCATCGTCAACTTTCGGAGGACTCTTTTGTAAGTAACTTTCAGACCCATCGCCTGCATCGAACAAAATGTCACTATATGTTTTGCTCATCTGAAAGACTCAATTCCATTTCGTTCCGTTGTTACTCATTTTCCATCTCAACCAATCACTGGATGATTCCAGATAAATAAAATCAGACTTTTCAATTTCATTAATTTTATTTTTTTGCCTAATGGCTCATTTTATCAATTCGAAAAATGGGTGGGGATTGAGAGAGAGAGTAGGGAAAAACAACGTATTGGATGCCACCAAATAGTAGTCTGACGAGAACAGCACTATAGCAACAATACAATAAACTATACATTAAATTTATCACTACGAAAAGAAAAAATGGGATCCGTTATAACAAAATAAAACTATTAAAAAATGTCGTTTAGCTGTGTTGCTTGGCGAGTTCTTCGGCCTTCTTGAATACGTCATCAATTCCTCCTTGCATGTAGAAAGCGACCTCTGGGAGATGATCGAGTTCTCCTGAAAAAAAAATGATTATTTTATCATAAAATGTTTCAGTTTAACTTACCCTTGAGGATCATTGTGAATCCACGGATGGTCTCCTCGAGCGATACGAATTTTCCTTGATGTCCAGTGAAAACTTCGGCGACTTGGAATGGTTGGGAGAGGAAACGTTGGATCTTACGGGCACGTGATACAGTCAATTTATCATCTTCAGACAATTCATCCATACCAAGAATAGCAATAATATCTTGGAGAGATTTGTAGTCTTGGAGGATCTTTTGAACTCCACGAGCGATATCGTAGTGATTGTTTCCGACAACGTTGGGGTCCATGATACGGGAGGTGGAATCAAGTGGGTCGACAGCTGGGTAGATAGCCAATTCGGCGATACCACGAGACAAGACAGTGGTGGCGTCCAAGTGAGCGAAGGTGGTGGCTGGAGCTGGATCAGTCAAGTCATCGGCTGGTACATAGATAGCTTGGACAGATGTGATGGATCCCTTCTTGGTGGTGGTAATACGCTCTTGCATACCACCCATGTCAGTGGCGAGTGTTGGTTGGTAACCGACAGCAGATGGAATACGTCCGAGAAGGGCAGATACTTCGGAACCGGCTTGGGTGAAACGGAAAATGTTGTCGATGAAAAGAAGCACATCTTGTCCTTCTTGATCACGGAAGTATTCGGCGACGGTCAATCCGGTGAGACAGACACGAGCACGAGCACCTGGTGGTTCGTTCATTTGTCCGTATACGAGAGATACTTTGGAGTTGTTTCCCTGGAAAATTTGTTTATTTATGTGGTTGTAAACTAATTTTATTTACCTTGAGATCGATGACTCCTCCTTCAATCATTTCGTGGTAAAGATCGTTACCTTCACGAGTTCTTTCTCCGACTCCGGCGAACACAGAGTAACCTCCGTGAGCTTTGGCGACGTTGTTGATGAGCTCCATGATAAGTACAGTCTTTCCGACTCCAGCACCACCGAAAAGTCCAATCTTTCCTCCCTTGGCGTATGGAGCGAGCAAGTCGACGACCTTGATTCCGGTAACAAGAATCTCTTGTTCGACAGACATGTCAACGAATTCTGGAGCTTCGGCGTGGATAGCGGCGAAGTTCTTCGATGCGATTGGTCCTCGTTCGTCAATTGGTTCTCCGATAACGTTCATGATACGTCCAAGAGTTTCTGGTCCGACTGGGATCTTGATCGGATCTCCGGTGTCAGCGACTGGTTGTCCACGGACAAGTCCTTCAGTTCCGTCCATAGCAATACATCTGACAACGTTGTCTCCTAAAAACAAAATATTTCATGAACGGCCTAAAAAATCATGAAACATACCAAGATGTTGAGAGACTTCAAGAATGAGTCTTGGGGAGCGTCCAACAACTTCAAGTCCGTTGAGGATTGGTGGAAGATTTTCGTCGAATTGGACGTCGACGACGGCTCCGATGACAGCGACGATACGTCCGGAAGCGTTGGCAGCGGTGGCCTTGGCCGAGACCTTTCCAGCTGGAGCGGCTTGTTGAGCAGCAACAGATGTGTGGATTCCCTTCTTTGATTCAACATTGTTGGAGCTGAGTCTGACTGAAAAGGCAATATTTCAGATAAAAATAGATCACCAAGATAAACTCACTTGAAGCAGCTGGGATAGCGCATTTTTGAGCGTTGTTTTGCAAAAGACGGGAGGCCTGGCGACCGAAAGAGGCTAACGAGCGTGAAGCCATAGTTTGTACCCCTGCAATAAAATAAAATTTAAAACAATTTCGCCTAAAACCACAAAAAAACAAGATGAATACGAGATGAAGAGGTTGAAGACACCTGCCAAAAGTTAAAATAAAGTTATTATAACCCAAAAGAACCCGATAAAGACAAAGTTTCACCCAAGGAAAAATTAAAACTCTTCAGAAACCCAGTGAAAAAATATTTTGCACGGTTAGACCGCCCGACGAGCGGAGTGGTAATGGGTCTTGCAGCGAAGCGCTGTTTGAATAGTGTGCGACGCTTGCACAAATGTTTGTGTGCCGCACACATTTTCCAACAATTATTATTATTCTTCTTTTTTTTTCGAAAAAAAGTTGGTTTTTTCTGTAAAAACTCGGTTTTTTGTGAAATTTTTTTATTCGAAGTCAATTCCAAGATCAAAATTGTATTTCATATGTAAAATGAACTCTAAACTATCGTTATATATCAAGTTTAAGCCAAGTTGATTTTTTTAAATAATATTTTTCAGGGTATGCCCCAGAAGCAACGCCTTCTAAACTACGCAAGTTCTATATCAAAGTGCCCATCTGAAACGATTTCCTACGGTACCTGTGTTTCTTCTCAAGCTGAACGTATAAAACAAGGCGATTGTGCTGCCGAGTTCAAGAAATTGTTGGAGTGTGTTACGAAGAACCTCAAAAAGAAGTAATAATCAAATATGAAGGTTAAACGGTAGGTAATTTTCAATGTCACGGCAAATATTTGAAAGAAAAATAGTTTTCAGCATTAAACGAGCTAATCGTCTTCTCACTTTCTTCAAGTACAACTATAAATTCGTAGCACCTTATAAAGTTTTAGTTGACGGAACATTTTGCAATGCCGCTTTACAAGTGAGTTTTATCAGAATAATTTGATTGGAAATTGTTCTTTATCTCAGGAACAAATCAACTTATCAGAGCAAATCCCTAAATATCTAACAGAAGAAACGCATCTGATGACAACTCAATGTGTTCTTGACGAGCTCGAAAAATTCGGACCATTGTTATACGGAGCTCTTGTTATTGCGAAAAAATTCGAAATCGCTCCATGTAATCATAAACCTGCAAGATCCGCATCAGATTGTTTGTCACATTTGGCTCGTCGAGCTGCAAGTGGAAAACAAAAATATTTTATCGCAACTCAAGATGAGGAACTCACCGAAAAATTGCGCAATATTGTTGGAACGCCAATCATGTATATCAAATTCAAAACTGTGCTTCTAGACAATGTAAGACAACATTTTTCAAAATTTCATAGTCAGTTTTGCTTTTCAGATTTCTGAAGCAACTAAGAATGGCGCTAACTCAGTTCAAAAAGATATTGCACAATTGAAAGAGCTGAAAGAGAAGCTGATTCCAGTTGAGATCAAAAAGAAGAAAAAGAAAAAGGGTGGCGCAAATCCGCTTTCATGTAAGAAAAAAGTGATGAAAGTCTCAACTGAAACTGTTCGAACTGGAGAAAGAACTGCGACTGGAAAACGAAAAAGGACAAAGAAAAAAGCTTCAGGTGAACCTACTTCATAATAATTCTCGGGTTTTCTGTTATTGTTAAATTTTTGCTATTCTTTAAACAAAATGAAAAATAGTTTGTGCATAGTTTCAACAAAATTAAGATCAGGCATGGATAATGCTTTTGCGAAACATCCGATAAGTCATTCACGAAGTTTTCGTCCAGAATGAACATATTGAAGTATTTCAGAACTCACAAAAGCCAAAATAAGATAGTATTCGGCTTCTATTCTCGGGGAAAAATCGGCAAGCTTGCGACATTCGGCTGTCGACAAACTGCCGCAAGCTTGCGACAAGGGAAAATCCTTGCGACACGCTTGCCGTTTTTTCCCCGAGTTGTTACTCTAGTTCATGTTGAGTTGAAGTTGCAAGCTGAGAAGCATTAGAAAATTTCAGCAGCTCGTCTTTTCATAGAATAGGAAATATTTTTCGGCCATTTCAGTATACTATAATATGAAAGTTATACACGTTTTTCCTAACTAAACAACACAAATTCCTACAAATTTTAACCTTTTCAATTAAATAGTACAGAAATAAACCCAACCCTCGGTTAGCTATTTTTCATTTAAACAGTATTTGTTAAAACTTTCAAGACTTTTACCTTCAGCAGTCATGGGAAGCTCTAATGGAAGCTCTAAAACAGTTTTTTGGAAGTTCTAAAAACTTTTTGGAAGCTCTAAAAAGTCAAATCAGGGATGATATAATTGATATTTTCAAAAATTCGAGTGATTACCAGAATTTATTGTGTAAGAGAATACAATAGATAGCAAGAGACAGAAAAGATCATTGAAAAAAAGCGAAAGGGGAATGAAAAAGTGAAAAAATACGAAACCAAATAGACAAAATTAAAGCCAAATTTTAATGATGGTTTCCACGGATGATGGCGAGAAGAGCATCGCGATAAGCTCCCGAAGTGTCTCCCTTGACAACGTCTTCCAAGCTCTTGTTGTAAAGAGTTTGGAATTCAGTCTTGATGAGTTCCAAATCGACCTCCGAGCGCGAAACTATGACACGGATCAAGTCGTTGTCACGGGTTCCCAATCCCTTCATCGATGCGTGAAGTTGTTGGGCGAAGAACTTTTGCTTGTCCGAAGCGGCGCGAGAAATTGTCAAGTAGCTGTTGCGCAAATCTCCGCTGAACTCCTTCTCGATGAGCTTTTCGATATCGGTTCCAGACAATTCATGGAAGTAAGCGAAAACCTTGCGAAGTTGGTATTGGTTTTGAGTGGCGAGGATTGAGAGGAAGTTTGATCCCTCCTTCTTCGACAACTTTGCCTTTCCATCAGCGAAAAGACGGACAGCATCGTCCTTGGCTTGCGCATCATTAGTATCGTGCGATCCGTCTTTGCTTCCGGTCACCAACGAGACCAACAAGTCCTTGAATTCGCCAGAAGTATCACCGGCAACATCCTTCTCCAATTGTTTGCCGTATTGTTTCTCGTAAGCGGCACGAATGGCGCGGAGTTGATCGACAGTTCTCGAGCAGAGAATTTCGATGAGAACAGCCTCGTCAGTTCCAAGTCCCTGCAAAAAATAAAAATAAGAATGAAATTGCTTTTGTTTACGAAGGTTTGGGGAAAACATCTGGTGAACACAGATGGTGGAAAACAACACCATGTTTTGTTTTTTGTTGTTTTGAAATGAATTGAAAATTAATCGAGTTTTAAAACTTTTAGTTCTTTGAAATAATTTGGCTAGTTCAAGAAAGTAATAAATTATTAGTAATGATCAAAATTCACGTGAAAAAAAAACAATTCAAAATAAATAAAAATAGCTGAGTTATTTTCTGGGAATTATTCATTGAAATCTCAAACATCAGGAATTTAGGGGAAGTTCATTGAAATGGTAATTATTTTTTAACAATCAAATTTTGGAAAATGTAAAAAATAATTCATTGTTTCAGAAAATCTATGAATTTTTCATTGTTAGAGCTGTAATACTAGACGTGTTCCTGAATCGACTTTTCACCCAAAACCCACCTTAATAGCTTGCTTGATTTGTTTGACATCATAATCCAATGGTGTGTCCATCAAAGCGAAGATGACCTTCTCCAAATCACCGCTGAACTTCTTGTCCAAAGCCTCAACGATATCCTTTCCATACTTCAACTTGTATGGCTCTCTCAATTGTTGTCTTTGGTTGTTCGAGATTCCGGTCAACACCTTGACAACGGCGTCTTTGTCTCCAGCGCGAAGAGCGCGATCGATTTTCTCGGCGAAGATTGGCGCGTTGAATTCGCGTTCGTCGACGATGGTGGCGTATGGTGAGTTCATGTTGAGAGATGGGTTCAAACTGAAAAAACAAACACTTTGGTTGGAGAATGGAAAATGATTATAAAATCGAAGAATTCGTGAATGAAGACAAGAGATGGGTGAGTCATAGGATATGAAAATTCCAGAAAATTTCTGAGATCGTGGCAAGACCCTTTTTTTCAGTTATCGTTGAGTCATCATTCAAAACATCAAAGGAAAAGAAAATAGTGGAAATGTTTTCAGAAAATAATTTTTTAATAAAAAAAAATGAGAGATAGAAAAATAACAGATCAAAAGAATTTTCGGATGGGAAAATGTTTCTAGAATAAATATGAATTTTATTTTTGGGTTTCGAAATTTTTAAAGGAAATATCAAAAATCTTGAGTTCTGAATTTTGAAATTTCAGCAGTGAAAAATATTTTTGAATTTATTCAATATCTGCCATCGGATTACGGTAATTTCAGTTTTTCTAAAACTTTTCAGATAAATACAAATTTTTCTGGGGTAATTGAAGAAATCAATTTTGACATTGAGACTTCATCAAAGTTTGATTTTACGAAAGAAAAATATGATTATCAATGGAGCGAATTTGATCAAATGAATGAGAAAATCGATGCTTTCGATAATTTCGAGACGTCTGAATTCCTATTTTTCTCTACGTCATGCAAGTTTCAAATGGAATATTTTGACGCCGAAGAATCAAGTTTTCTTTGAATTTCAGGAAAACCCAATTAACGACTTTTGGCGCCGAGGAACTCATATTCCTTATCGGAAAAAATGCAAAACATCAAAATTTGTGATAAGAAAAATGAGTCATTTGGAATTCATTTCTCATAATCAGAAAACCGGCGGAACCCATTTTTCTAAAGAAAATCGATAAATTCAAAGAAAAAAAAATGGACGGATATATTCGTTCAAAACCTTGGTGTCGTACAAATAAGAACTCACTAAAATTTATAGACAACACCAAAATATATCAGTTTTTCGAAACAGTAAAAAATTCCTGTCCTAGAAATATATTCCAGGCTGTCAAAGAAAACGAAAAAAGGAGAAAAATATGATAAGAAACAACAGAGACGTTTTGTTTATATATACACAACAAACTGCTGATTCATTCTTTTTCTTCCGAAAAAAAGTGGGCGGAGCTTGAGAAAAATTTGTTTGTTGGTTAGAAGAGTCAGATAAAGGAAGAAAAGTGTTGTGAAATATCGGCCCAATGAGTCAGATGTTTTCCATTTTTAGTAATTAGTTTGGGTTTCGAAATATCCATATGTATATTTATGAATAACCCTTGAAAGGTTTTTTTCCTTATCGGAAAAAATGCAAAACATCAAAATTTGTGATAAGAAAAATGAAAAAAAAATAACTCTTGAAAGGTCATAGATCACTAAGCGCAACATTAGAAAATAAAAAATTTTTTGGATGGATTTTTGATGAATTAATAGTTTGATTGGGGTTTGTGTAAACATTTTTACCTTGGAGAAAACGTTTAATTTTATTTTTGGGTTTCGAAATTTTTAAAGGAAATATCAAAAATCTTGAGTTCTGAATTTTGAAATTTCAGCAGTGAAAAATATTTTTGAATTTATTCAATATCTGCCATCGGATTACGGTAGTTTCAGTTTTTCTAAAACTTTTCAGATAAATACAAATTTTTCTGGGGTAATTGAACCTGTAGAAATCAATTTTGACATTGAGACTTCATCAAAGCTCGATTTTACGAAAGAAAAATATGATTATCAATGGAGCGAATTTGATCAAATGAATGAGAAAATCGATGCTTTCGATAATTTCGAGACGTCTGAATTCCTATTTTTCTCTACGTTATGCAAGTTTCAAATGGAATATTTTGACGCCGAAGAATCAAGTTTTCTTTGAATTTCAGGAAAATCCAATTAACGACTTTTGGCGCCGAGGAACTCATATTCCTTATCGGAAAAAATGCAAAACATCAAAATTTGTGATAAGAAAAATGAAAAAAAAAATAACCCTTGAAAGGTCATAGATCACTAAGCGCAACATTAGAAAATAAAAAAATTTTTGGATGGATTTTTGATGAATTAATAGTTTGATTGGGGTTTGTGTAAACATTTTGACCTTGGAGAAAACGTTTCTTTTTTTCTTGAAAGAAGTTAGAAAATCGAAAAACAAATATTTATCTTGAAACAGTGGAAAATTGTTCTGAGAAAGGGTTTTTTTGGAAAGAAGGCGCCAAGGAAAAATTGACAAAAAATATAATTTTGATTAAAGACACCTAGCCAATTGGAAAAATGCTTTTCTCCACTGAAAATTTCAAAATGAAACAAACAAGCTTATTTGCTCCGTTGATAAAAAACAATTCGTTTTTACTACGGTTTTCTGCACATTTACGTCAAGTTGTGTGTTTGCACACAATTTACCACACCCTGTCAGACTGTAAAAAGCGAGAGTGCAAATGACGCAGAGAAAAATGAAAAAAAAGGGGGAGGTGTACAATAGAGCGACATTCCAATTTTACTTTTATTTATTTATTTTTTTCGAGAAAAACATTATTTGTTTGTTTTTTGTTGTTTTAACCACTTAAATGTGTTCTTTTCACCCGTTTCATATGAAAAATCGCCGTCTTGTCTCAACAGCAACGTTTTTTTCAGAATAGTTCAAGAAACGCGATAGTTCTGCGAAAAAAGAAGGAAATAACAAAAAAAAAATAAAGATGAAAGAAATATGGCCTGTGCGGAAACGTTTGAACGAAATGCGAAATCATTTTTTTAAATTAAGATGGATAAGACGATTTTTGATGAGTTCATTAACTCACGAATACATTTCAAATTTTCAGTAGGAGGTCCAACGAGTTTTGTGAGTTGTTTTCCGATTATTTTGTGAAAACCACAGTGAAAAAAAAAGTATTTTTTCTTCAGAAAAAATTAGTTACGGACTTTTCCAAAATAAAAAACATGTTTCTGCAAAAATGGGAGGAGAATGTCGCGTCTGAAAATGGCAATGGTCCGCACACTAAATGTGCGCTTTTGCCGCACAGTTTTCGAGAGAAAGAATATTTTCAAAATTTTTAAAATATTTCGTGATATTATTGGCTAATATCCGCAAACTCGTTGATTTGGTGTGGAAAATGAAGAATATATTCCGATTTATAATCAATACACTGATATCTTTCTCTGAAACTGTTCAGATTACACATAAAACGTTATTTTTCCATTTTTTTGCCAAATTTTGTGCAACATGGAATATTCTTTCTGTAAGGTCGTAAAATGTGCCAGTTTATGTCCCCTTTTTTCCTTTTTTCTCTGCGTCATTTGCACTCTCGCTCCTTCCTCTTTTTCATTGCGTTGACAGGGTGTGGCAGTTGATTGTGTGTTTTTGAACAGATTTATCAATTCAGTTCCTAATTTTTCCTGACTTTGCATAATTCTTTTCAAAAAATTGAACTTCAATAAAAAATGAGTGAGTGCTGATAATTATGCCTTTTCTGTTTTGATGTTTGCAAACTTCTTTTAAGATACACAAAGCTAAAGAACCTGGAAGGGCTGTTGGACGCAGGATTCGCGCCGGAATACACAGAAGCTCTGAATAAGGCGAACGAGTCAGGAGTGGCGGAAGTCGAGGTGCTGGGTGAGAAGATCAAGATCAGGATGGAAAGAGGTGTACGGCAGGGTGATTCCTCTTCGCCGACGCTGTTCGCCGTTGCTCTCAACAAACTTCTACGTGAAGCCGATCCGCTGCCGGAAGATGATGCGGACGACAACTACGGGATCAAGATGCATGGACAGTATATATCACGTCTACTTTTCGCGGATGATGTGGTTCTCATCGACAAGTCGGGTGCTGATGCCTCTAAAAGAGCTACAAAAATTGCCGAAGTCTGCAAGCTGGTCTACTTTTCAATACCACCAAGTCCAAAGTCATGCGCAACGACTCGGCAGATACACGTCCGGTCAGAGTCGAGAAGGACGTTCTGGAAGATGTCGACCACATGAAATATCTCGGTCGTGTCTTCAAGAAAGATGGTTCTCTAGATTTTGAAGTCAACAACCGAATAAGAGCAGCGTGGGCATCTTATCATGGAATTGGTGATGCGCTGAACAAGGTCTCGGTACCAAA
>LR552628.1:0-33743 GCA_900536415.3 Caenorhabditis sp. 38 MB-2015
TTGATTTACTGATATTAGGTTACTTGCTCTCGAACTGCACGTCTACCGAGGAACTTCGATTTTTTTTCCGAGAGCTGAAAAAACTATATCCTGAATTTTGCCCATCTGTATTCATGACTGACGAGGCTGGAGCTTTCTGGAACGCCTACGTCTATGTAAAAAATCTAATTTTAAACTAAATAACTCTGATTTTTCAGACTTTCCCACAAAACCAAAGTGTGACCAAGAAGTTATGGTGCAGGTGGCACGTCAGCTGTGCATTGAAGAAAAAAGCATTAGAGTGTTTGAAGGTAAATAACATATTTCTTATAAAGATTGCTAGAAGTTGTTTTCCGATAGGTTAAAGGGTACTGTAGATATCCCCAGTTCTAATTAAAAGTTGAGAATCACTTTGTCTCCTAGTTTCACACAGATAAATATTATCAATGATTATTTTTTGCCAGAAGGAACAAATTCCAACTGTGGTTGGAACACTATACAAAATTATTCGCACTCCTAGTGAATTCAACATGCAGAATCTTATCAATCAGCTTATGTCATACTTGTCACGTGTAGACTCGGATGGATCGAGAAAATACGCTCAATATTTCAAATCTCGCTATATAAGTAAGAAAATGTCTTTTACCGATGTCCTCTTAAAAATGTCTCAGAAAATGTGCGGCTTTGGTGTACGGCATATCGCGACAATTCCCCTGTGCAAACAAGTATGATGGCCGAATCGTGGCATTCGAAGCTGAAGGTACTTGTGACAGAAAATTATTACTTTCTCAAAAAATGATGAAAGATGTTAATACCATATTAGTGTCCGACAATTTTGGTTGTTTGACATACTTGGAGCAATAACACGAAAAAATTGGTTCTAATTTCAGAGAGAAACTCTTCATAATAAACTTCAAATTCGCGTTGATAGCTTGTTACACACTTTGAAAGAGGCAGTTCTGAAACTTATTGGCAATAGGAAAGTCGAAAGAGCCCGCGGAGTATCTCGAGGAAATCCCAGAGGAGAAAAAAATAGAGGACAGCACAAGCTAGCGGTAGAATGTATCGATGATTTTTTTCTCGAAACCTCGCAAGATCCGAATTGTTTGTTTGTTGTCGACAAGACTGATGAGTCTGAAGTTTATGTTGTGGAGAATGCGAGAAAATGCGAATGCGGAGAGGTGAAAATGCTGTGATTTGAAAAAAAAATAATTTTTTTTAGTACAATAGTCATTGTGAAGAATGTGGTGTTTGTTGGTCCGATGTGACGTGCAGTTGTGTGGATCAAGTTTCAGGACAAAATTGTATTCATTGCCACATTGCAATGATACTTAATCGTGAGAAAACTTATTCTTCGCGTGACTTATTCTTCTTGTTGATTGTTCCAAAACATCAGGTTCACTCAAATTTTCAGATCATCTGAAAACACTTGGTGGACTTTGTTCTATTCGTTTTATTGACCTATAGTATAGCTTTATTGACCTACAGTAGTAATTCAGCAACAAGAAAAAAATCAACAAAAAAAATTTATATTTTCAGCCAAATTTTTCTCCAAAAATTCTATCGAACTCGCCGAAAATGCTATCGAACTCGCCGAAAATGCTATCGAACTTGGAACCAGCGACAACAACGAAATAGAAGAACTTGTTTTAGACAACGTTAGAGGTAATGATGGTATGAATGATGTTGATGTTGAACTGGTACCAATGGAAGAAGATGATCGCCTGGCAGATGTCATGCTCTCAAATTTGACATCGATTAAAAATGTGAGATTATTCACTAAGTTTTCAAAATTATATTTGCATTTTTTCGGACTCACAATCTCAAAAGAGGAAACGAAGTAAAATAAAGAACCTCCTATACTTCATAAATGTTTCAGGCCTACACGACCATTGAAAGCGAAATGAGAAAATTGTCAAGAACACCAAACAATGAAAACTGTAAAATTTCTTGTGAAATCGTTGATGCTTTTGATCAAATTGTGAAAATGTTGAAGTCGAGTAATGGAGACAGATCAAATGAACCTGGTTTATTGGATCGACCTGATATTGGAGCCTCGAAGAAAGTTCCACTTAAGGCTGCTGTGATCATGCATTTAGAACAGAAGGTAACTTGTCATTTCAATTGAGAAACATTTTGAATATAACTTTACTATCAGAAAAAGAACAGAAAGAGAAAAATTGATGAAACTGTATTCGACACCATGGAAACGAATAGAGAAGAGTTTATCACGTGCTCAGTTTGTTTACAGGTGTGTTGCTCTTGACGCGCTGTCAATCAAATCCTGGATTTATTCAGGTAGACGCTCCATCTACATCTTCCGGAACACCATCTTCAAGCTTAGATATGAAATGCTCCTTCTGTTCCTCAAAAGCTCATCAAAGTTGTGTTAGCAGAGCCAGTAGTGATGACTGCACTGTATGCGCAACAGGATATTTTTATTAATACTTTAAGATTTTAGAGAATCAGCTGTAAAATATTGTTTTAAATAATCTCATAACTTTCGAAATTTTAATTTCTGAGATTCAATTTTGATATTAATTCGTTCAAAGATCCCATTTTTTGTTTTGTTATGTTATTTGTTGTTAAGACCTACTTTTCACTATTTTCAATGTTTTTTTTCTGTCAGATTTACTTGAAATTTTTGTTTTTTAGATTATTTTTTTTGGAAGAAACAAAGACAAAACTTGTTCACAAAAATACCTCATCGAATTGCCGAACCAAAAGTTCTTACAAAAATACCTCAACAGATTGCCTCACCAAAAACTTGTTCACAAAAATACCTCATCGAATTGCCGAACCAAAAGTTCTTACAAAAATACCTCAACAGATTGCCTCACCAAAAACTTGTTCACAAAAATACCTCATCAAATTGCCCGACCAAAACTTCTCACCATAATACTTTACCTGGAAAAACACTAAATTATCCTTTACTGTCTTCAATCTTAGTTGAAAACCTCGAAAAACTATCGGAAAAAAGAAAATATACTTGTCTCAACCAAAAACACAATTTCAAATTTCCTCTCAAAGTGCGCTAGAGCACACTTTCCCTCGTGAGTCAATCCGTTCAATTTTATTCTGCAGCCTAAAAATTTGTTATACACAATTTGCGCAAACTAATAGGAACAAAATGCGTCAATCTTATACAGTGTGACGCGAAGTTTTTTTTTAGAAACAAAATAATTTTGTTTTAGAAATATAAAATTATGGTAAATGAATATAATTATCGATTACTGGCATGATGTTATAAATTTGAAGTTTTCGAATGGATTTATTCAAAAATATGTTCTCTCCGAAAAACTAACCATATTTGAAAAATACTCGATTCTAGCAACAACCTGAAATCCTATAAAAACTTGAAAACAATTTTAAATATAAAAAAAAACTAAAATGAAATAAAATTTCAAAAAAAGCGCTATTGACCAACTTCGAGGCGCTTTTCTGGTTGTCGCAAAGGCTGCGACACACTTGCGACAAAAATCTCGATTGACGAGATGTCGCAAGGCTTGCGGTATTCTCTGTTTCTCAAAAATATCTCTCATTTTCTGCTGCACCCTTGCGACAACGGCAAAAAATGTCGCAAGCCTTGCGACGTGCTTGCCGTTTTTTCCCCGAGTTCTCATGTTTGAGAAAATGTTCTATGTATAAAAATGCGCGAATGAGGTGAGTCAGAAGATGATTCATTGATGCGAATGCATATTTTCTGTGTGAAAAATTTCACTAGTTGCACCTTCAAATTTATATCGCACCGGGGTTGGATAATCGAATTAGCAAGATTCATGGTACCATTTTCGGCGATACAGTCACGCATTTAATTGGAAATATTGTACAGGTTGGTGAAAACTGGTTGTTATATTTATTTTGGGTTATTTCAGAAAGTTGGCGAACAAGATTTTCGTGCAAAATTTGGGAGAAACGACAACGTCCAGACGAATTTTTGCACGACTTTGTAGTTATAAAAAACGTCTATCCGTATGAATCTCTTTTTGCGATTTCCCATTGACATGAGCAATTTGGTGTTCGAATATATCACTGGTAATCAATCACAGGTCTCCGAAAGTTCAACGGCTTTATCTGTGAGCTTGAGTAAAAAGTGTCACAGAAATGTCAATGGATTGAGGATTCAATGTGAAAATAATGCACTCCTTCCTCTAAAAAATATCGAGATCAATGAACATTTGGAATATCCAAAATTTTTGACAAAGATGCTTTTTCTGCTTTTTTTACCCCATTTCGAGAGTTAAAATTTATTTATAAAAGACATTGCAACCAGAAAAATCTCCAAATTTCCCCAGTTTTAGAAGAACGTTAATTTCTTCTTGAGAAAAGGTATGAAATCATTTATTTTTTTGATTAAAATCATTGAAAACCCTTCAAAATTGTGATTTCTTCGGATGATCTATAAGGAAAATCGTCGAGCGAATGGATGTCTATTTTGATGATGAAGTTTTCGCATTTCGAAGTTGAGATTCGAGAAAGTGAAAAACCTGCTGGTTTAGCTTTATATTATTGATTCCTTATATTCTCCTATGAAACTGAAATTCGAAAAAGGTTTTTCAATTTTTGAACCGTTTTCATCAAAAAATGTTCCTTTCAATCGTACAAAAAGATATTCCAAATAAACTTTTCAAAATTTCAGAAACTTCATTTCGACAATGTCGCCGAACTGAGATTCTACTAAAAATGTACAAAATCGATCATTGCGCCCTTCAAGTTCAAATGCAGCCAGCGGCCGATTCGGATGCACAAATTTATAAATTCGTGAAAAAAAAGAGAGAAAAAATGAACAATAACTTGAACACAAAACTTGAACACAAAAGAGTGTATGGTTATGAATGGAAAATGAGTAATAGATGTTTGAACAAACATTATAAATGCGATATGCAAAGTAGAACAAATTACAAAAAAAATACAAAAAATAACGAGCAAAGTGACAATATTTTTTGTAAGAAATTTGCCAATTTTCCATTGTGTTTGTTTTTTTTTTGCACGTTTTTTGTAAATTTTTTGTAATTTTTTTGTAAAAACAATGGAAATTTCTTACAAAAAAAATATTGTCACTTTGCACGTTAATTTTTGTCTTTTTTTTGTAATTTGTTGTACTTTGCACATCGCAAAAAAGAAAAAAAAGAGAGAAAAAATGAACCAAATAACATTTTCAGGTTTGATTTTTCGAAATTTTCTGGCCATTCTTCCACTTTCATTTGAAAAAAGGTTGTTTAAAAGTTGGATAAAATTCATAAAAACGCGTTGTATTTGATGAGACCAACTCAGGTCAAATTTTTTTGTTTGTATCATTTTTTTCCAACTAGCAAGCTCTTCTCATTCATTCCCTCTTTTTTTCTGAAAATTGAGTAACATATAATGAAAAACGTGTTAATTTCTAGATATTTAAAGAAATCGTTCTCTTCGAATAATTTCCTAACGTTCATCACTTATGTAAATACCCACGTTCAATCCTGAAAACATGAAATTTTGATTCACGAAAACAATTCAAATTAAACACAAAAAGAAATTACTTTTGAATTTAAAATTTGTTTTTTTAAGGTTAGTAATACATGGCAGCTGATAGATAATAATTCAAAAAAAAAAAACAAAAAAAAACAACTAGTGACCTGATTTATTACCATGAAACCTGATACTTTTGTCAGTTTTCTGAGATTCGTGTTTATTATGGAAGAGGACACTCATTACTTTGTATACATATTTTCAGGACGAAAAAGTTAAAGCCTTGGAAGAGAACCAATATGGTCAAGAAAATGCCAGCACACTTTCCCTCTCAAAAAGATCAAAAAATGTTTTAATTCTGAAAATATTACTTTGATATTATCTTTGAAACTTGTCGAATTCTCACAAAAAAAAACACGGTGTTGTTTTCTCAAAGCATTTGAACATGTTCTTATTCTTCAGTTCGTGTCAAATTTAAAATGTCAACTGGAAATGACAATTTTTAGACTCGAAAACTTTTTTGATCTACCCTGAATATTTTCTACGACATTTTCAAGGCCATATCGGTTATATCGGCCATATCGGTCCAAGGGTCTAATTGTTTCTTCCCTACAATATGTATGTAGATGAAGCAAAAATTCAGCCAGCAAACAATGTTCTCACAGACAATTTTCCAAAGTTTGATATGTCTACGAACATGCTCTCCAAGAGACTTCAACTGACACGGTATCAAACAGAAATGTTAAAAATAACATATCTGATATTTCTAGTTTTTATCCAAGCTTCTGAAATACAAAAAACTATAGAAAACTTGGCTAAAGAAATTAACAAAATGTGAGTTTGATAAGCATATTTGGACAGATTCGAGAAACAAAGTATTTTTCCGACACATAATGATGAGAATTTTGTAGATGTTTCTCAGACAACTTTCCGAAACTTAATATTTCTATAACCACCCCAGGCTCTTCAAAAGTCTTCAACTCCCATGATTTTAACTAGAAATGTTGAAAATATTTTATCTGATTTGTTTACAAATTGCATTTTCTCATACTGCTCCACGAGTGATATTCTTTTATGAGTTGCTTGATGATGTTAAAAACATGTAAGTTTTAGAGAATATTTTGAAAAACACGACTTTGACAGGTTTGAAAAACAATGTACCTTTTCAACACATCATGACGAGATTCTAGACTTTCAATACAATGTGGATGTTCGTGGTTTTTCTGCGAATTTGTGTGGATCTCAACAGATTTATTACGGTGATATCTATGCTGATATGCCGCCTATAAACTATAGTAAGACTTCTGAAACACAATGATTCACCAGATCATTTCATTTTAGAAGAATTCTTATTTCATCTGGCTCTTCAACGGAAACAATTTGTAAAATGTTTAGAAACGAACATATCAAATCCGGAGAGTATGAAGGGCTTCAATATCAGCCAAAAAGTGGAGAGCCCCATGAGCTTTACAACCATCATAAATTATTACTTCAAAGTTAACCATGTAACGATAAAATCGATTTTAATCGATGGTGGATGTTGGAATAAAATAGATGAGAGTCATGTCGAGGACACGTGGATTCCAAAGAAAAACACGTCATCGATTGAAGAAGGAAAAGCATTTGCGAGAAATGTCACCAAAAGGTAAAGTGTAAAGAATTTTCAGTGGACCAAATAATTTGCAGCCTTCCATTTCGAGAGATCATTGATGATTCATTGTTCCGTGTGAACATGTTTACTCACGATTTCTCTGCTCTTATTGACACAAATTATAACATCACCTATAGTAATTTAGGTGATAACATATTTTGTCAATAAAAAAAGAATATTTGATTTTCCAGTTGACTTTATGAAATATATGCGGCGATTCAACCAGCGGTATAGAAAGGAGAGCGACACATTTCAGTCAGAATTAAGTGTGAACGAGAACCATTCAAATATCACCATAATTACTCAGAGCTGTGATCATATTGTATTTCGAACTAGGATACCTTTTCTGTACAAGGATATGTTAAACTTTGAAAACTGGGATTTCCAGATTGAGATCATTTTTGTAAGCTTTTGTTTACATAGTGATCCAGCTACTGACACACTCGGAATTTTAGAACCACAATAATCTCGAACAATGGAGAATAGCAAAAATATTCATGAGACCTGAACACTTCAAAACCATCGCTGAAATTCACAAACGAGCCGCAGATGAACTATTCACAGGGATTCGGGAAGAGTAAGTATTTGTCAAAGAATTTGTTTAAATCTGAGAAGATCTCAGAATGCAACGCCTTTCACGACTTGGAGAATTCACAACTTTTGATAGTAATTTGATGGGAAGAGTTGAATTTCTTGAACTTTGCGAGAGGTTCCATGGACCGGATAGTGAGTTTGGGTTGTGTGAGAAATATTGAACTGAAGATTTTCAGACGGACTTAGCTTGAAGTTTTTCAACAGAAGTGAAGAAACTTTATATGTGAGTTTGAGAATTTTTTGAGCACCCTATGCAGGTCTGCAATTTTAGACGTTTCTCTACACGACCTCGTCTGTTACTCACGGAGATCCAGCTCAACTGAACATGAATATTTTTTTCGAAATCAACTTCGTTATGGAAGTTGTACCCACCACTTTCATACTCGCCTATGTTCGTTTCGCAGTTTTCAAAATTCATCATAATAAACTTATTTTCAGGATGACTACGAAGATGAATATTATATCAAAAATGTCTCAATACCATGTTCAAGAGTTCCTAATCCCGAACTCAGATAGTCCTTTTTCTCACATTTTCAGAATGGTAAAATGCTTGCAGACAACAATTCTTTGAACTTTTAACATAACAATTTTATTTTAAAATCTGTTAATAAAAAACAAACATTTATTATATTCAATTTTGGAGCTTGAAAATTTGTTGAGTCGAGTGGCGGAAAAGTCTTGGATCGATCTGAAATAAATAACTTTTTATGAAAATGAAGTTACGTTTTTCATGTTGGGTTCCTTGCTCGCCAATAAACCAACTTAGTATCGTAAGCACGCAGATATACCTCAAACTTGGGTAATTAAACAATTACCCTCTTTATTTACGAAACGAACATAAAAATAATTAAAATAACAACAATTAACAATCATAATAAAATATTGGAGAAAAACTAACAAACACTAGTTTTTTGAGAGGGAAAGGAAAAGAATGAAATATGGAAGGAGTGCCTTTCTCTCTCTCTTGTGAGCGTGTTGTATGGTATGTGGGGGCGACAGTACTAGACGAGAGTGTAATAAAATTTAATAAAAGGGCCGCAATATAGTGCTTTTTGTAATATATTGCGATAATGGATTTTGATGAAGATAAAAAAAATGGTTGGATACTGTAGGTTTCCAACACTCCCCGGGGCGCAAAATGGTGGGGAAAAGAGAGTGCCGGTTGGGTCAACAACAAAAAATGTGTGAAAGGGGGGAAATTCAAATAACAAAACAACGGAAATAATTGAAAAAATAACACAATAGGTAAAAAATTGAATTCCACGTCGATTGAAAATAAAGAAACATTTGTTTGGTGTGGATGTCGTTGTTGTAGTCGTTGGTGTTGACCTGGTTGGTATTGATAGCGGAAATGCAGTGTACACATTGGGTTCCTGCAATTTTGTATTGATAGCGGATTTTTCGCATTTGTAGCGGAAATGAATGTATCGGAAAGCGGAAAAAATTTACCTTATTCGAATATAGCTTTCGGAACTTGGCAAATCGATGAGTGGTGATTGGAGTTGCAGTATCGACACACTCTTGCTTTGCACGACTTATGGTTCTTGAGTAGACCACAGCATTGAAAGCATCTGTTGTCCCGTTCCAGTTTATTCTTTCTATCGATTGGATTCGGTGTTTGACAACATTCGTCCGAGTAATGTTTTCTTGAGCAATAGACGCAGTGGAGTTTCAATTCGGAACGTGTCTTTGATGCGGAACAAATGACTCGGTAGATTGTTCGTTGCTCTCTCTGTTGGTCTTGCGAATGGGTTGCTGGCGATCGGTTTCTTTCTTCGAATGAAATATGGAAGGGGTGCCTTTCTCTCTCTCTCTTGTTGGCGTGTCGTATGGTATGTGGGGGCGACAGTACTAGACGAGAGTGTAATAAAATTTAATAAAAGGGCCGCAATATAGTGCTTTTTGTAATATATTGCGATAATGGATTTTGATAAAGATAAAAAAAATGGTTGGATACTGTAGGTTTCCAACATTTCAATAAAGATTTTCATGAGGATTTCTATAAATTTAAGGTTCTAAGAAATCAAAAATTTCTCCCAAAAATATTTGAAAATGATACCATATTCTATCAAATGGACCCTTTTTGAAAAAAAAGTAAATGAGCCAAAATATGAAAACTCACAGAACTCCAGAATCGTTTCAGGTCAACTTGTTGTTGGATCTTCTGGCTTCACATTCTGGGTCGACTAGCTGAAAAAACGGTTTCTAAAGTACAGTTTAAGTGTTTTTTTTTCAATTTGTGTTGTCAGAAAATGCGACGAAAAAAAACACATATTGTCTACTCTGATTTTATATTCCCTCTACCAGAAGACGTTTTTTGATCTATTATACAAAATAGGGCACAAAAACAAGAGAATCAGACACTTGTAGATCAAAATATCTCGAAGCGAAAAGAATAGAAAAACGGAATGGATTTTGTATTTTTGTGTACTAGTATCTTGATCGAAATATCTGGTATTCTTCTTTTATAAATGTGAATTCGGATTTGCAAAATGGCTTTTTTTCAGTTTTCAAATTCAAGTTCAAAATTGTCAAATCAGTTTTCCCTTACTCGCTTCCATGAATACAAAAGTCGCAGTTGTTTTTGGACCATCTTATATTTTTCTTCTTCGGTTGAAACCGTTGGTCCTTTGTGGTTGTGATCTAAACTTTGACCTAGTAAAAAATAACGTTCAATATGACAAACCTCCGAGTGACTGTGGATACTCCATTTGTTGCAAACACTAGTGAAAAAAAAATAATATCAAGAAAATAATAATAATTACTGTAGTATAGATACAGATTACATGATTCAAAAAGAATGAGAATAACTGAATAGATGGGTCTTTTATATTCGCCCGTGGAGTGGGTGAGACCAATTTGTCATTTTGTCTAGTTGTCTCGTATTATCTCCTTTTTCTGTACACTTTCTCGTTTTTTCAAACTACTACATGTGTATCAAAAGATACACCGAAAAAATGTAGATGATTCATGCAAAAAATTGGTTTTTATGCGGTCGTGCACATTTTTGTACCATTTTGTGACAAATTTTTTTTGAATGTTTCGAAGAATTTCCAGGTGCAAAAAAATTAGAGAGTACAAAAAAAAACAAAAAAAAAGCATGAGTGCAAATTGAAAACAAAAGAGTATACGGTAATGAATGGAAAATGAGTAAAAGGTGTGGGAACAAATAATATGAAAAGAAAAGCGAAAAAAAGTAGAAGAACATTTTCGAGTTTGATTTTTTTTGGAATTTCCATGTCAATTTATGAGTATTAGAGACTGAGCTTCCAATTTTTGAAACTCACATCTCTAAAAACAAAAAAAAAGTTTTAATAACCTAGAAAAAAATTTAAAAAAAAAGCACAAGTATTGTATTTAGAAATCGGTGCAAGCACGGTGAACAAAAAAATGTGTTAGCACACTCAACTTGTAATAACTATCCGGAAAGTTGGTCAACCTTCATGAATTTTTTTTTCTGGATAGCCAGAGGGAAACCCTAACAAGGGAGGTTCGTGAGCTGTTACTTTCAACTTTTTCTCAAAATTTGTACACTTATGTAGTTCGACCTCCTGATCATCGTGGTACATTTTTTATTCGCCGGAAATTTTTGTGAATAAAGTTATGAAAGATTAAAGTTATTTCATGACCATTTTCTGAAGAAAAAATGAGTCATTTACCTTTGAAAAATGAGCACGTGAATATAAATTCATTTATTTACTGTGCTGCCCTTATTTTATAACAGTTATGAATTGTAATGGGAAAATGTCTAAAAATTCATAACTTTTTACACAAAAATTTCCGGTGGATAAAAACTATACCACGATGATCAGGAGGTCAAACTCTATAAGTGTACAAATTTTAAGAAAAAGTTGAAAGTAACAGCTCGCGAACCTCCCTTGTAAACAATTTCAAAATAAGATTTGAGATATCTATCATTTATTTTATTTATTTATTTTTATTTATTTAAATACGTTGGGGACAACGTGTGGAATTTATGGTTTTTTCTTTCGTGATATCGCATTCTGAAAAATCTTCAATGACTCGTGGTATTTTTTTCGCTTCCATCGCTTGTAATAATTCTCGAAAAATGCTCATCGAGTTGTTCGAATAGCGTAATTTTCTTGAAATGAAGTCACAATCATGTTTCGAAAATAAAATTTGTCAGATAATGTCTCCACTTGGTTTCTGTCGAGTTATTTACACAAAGCGACTAAAACTCAAATATTGGCGGAATTTCACCAATTTTGAAGCAAGTTGAAATTTTGTTTCCATAATTAATTGTCAACGTGTATATCTTGATTGTTTTCATTGATAAAAATAAACATGCTCTTTTTGAGAAACAAGTACCTGAATATGTTCAATTTAGTGGAAACATCCACAAATGCAAACAAACATTTTTTTTTGCCTTTTTTTTGATGGATTCTGCTTATCTAATATTTTTTGGAAGTATTTGACATTCGTAAAATTTTTTAATAACAAGGATTTGTAGATAATTTCATGTCGAACACATTTGTATAGAATACTTCTCACAAAATCTCCAACTCGCCGAGAAAATTGCTGCTGAAGTTAGTCATTTTTCTGAACCTTGATATTAACTTCAGAGAATATATATCAGAAAATAGCTCTTACAATTTTGTAGCTCTTTTCAAGAGCATCATTTCCATATACTTCATATATTATTTTTTCATACATATCACTGAGTTTATCGCTTCAAAACGTTATTGTTTTTTTTTTCACACATAGCATTTTTACAATAGCTTCTATTTAGAAACACAGAATGCAGTCTTACAACCAATCATAGACAACGGAACTATATTGGAATGGAAAGTCTCTATGCAAAAAAACCATTTATTTGTTGCTATACATCCCATATTGCAGAAGTAAGTATCTATAAGTTATTACTATTACCAACTTTGAGTTGTTTTCTTACACTATACACACTTGGCGTCAAATCTGTCAGGTCCGTACTTCATGATGATTTTGAGACAATCGGCAGATCTGCGACAAATGAACAAATTATTGAAATGGTCAACAATTTCAATGTAAAAGCAAAAAAATTGTTCAAAAAAGTGAGTTTTAAAATTTTTCGGAAGTAAAACGAAAGATAAACATCATAACTTGATTGATATTTCTATTTTTTAGAGAAAAAGAAGTATTCGTTGATCTTGGTTGCGGTATTGGACAACTTGTGTTATATACATCTGCTGCAGTTAAAATCAAGAAGGCAATTGGCGTTTAATTCTTTTTTACATAGGAAATGTCATTTTTTTGAATTAAACGCACGTTTTTTTGAGGTTCCTGCATTGTATTTTATTTAAAAAAACGCACATTTTTTTGCATCTGCATCACCCCATAATTTTATCTCAAAATCTTACATTTTCGTATATTTTCAAGGAAAAATGTACATAAATGTTGAATAATTATTGAAAATATTTTTTTTTTAGCTAGTTGATCCAACATTGTTATGAAAACAGTCGGAAAAAAAGGAAGAAGACAACTGCTCAAATGTCTACTGGGGCAGGTGAGTTACATTTCAATTTAGGAGTTTGAATCAATCTCCAAAAGTTTGTCATAATGATAATTCGTTTTCCAAAAAAAAAAACCTATTTTACAAATTTAAAAAACATTGAAATCTTTCAGCTGCTCACGAAAACAAAAACCAAAACAGACGGAAGGAAAGTTGTCACTCAAACCTTTACAAACTGCCAGAATGACTACTGGTCCAGGTGAGTTACATTTCTCTATTAAGTTTTAGATTTAAGTTTAAAAATCAGGAAGCTATCATATACAGCTGCTCTAAAAAAACGTGGTCTTTTGACAAAACAAATCTCGAATTTTCCATATCCTGACTATATTGTAGACAAAAAACAAAATGCGAAAAGAGAAGCAACTGGGCGAATTTCATCATTGAATAAGATAATTTTTTGTTTTTCATTAACTGATTTTAGAATAAATTAAAATTTTGAAATTCAATTTTGAATGTATAGGCATTGAAACCCTCTGGTAGACCAAATTTCAGACGATTTTCTCTAGAAAGTTTGTTTTCATACAGAAATTTTGGAACGACAAAAAAATACGTAAACGGTTTTATTCATAATTGGAATCCTGAATCATTGTTTGTTGAGCTGGAGAAGAGGTGTTCGGATTTCCAGATGATCCAACTTCTTCGGTAATCAAGTTGCTTGGTTTGTCGGTTATCTTCTTTTCAATCGGTTGAACATTTGCCTAAAAAATAATCGAACTATATGTGAAACGGAAAATAGCTCAACACTGGTATAAACTAACCGATGACTGGTTGTACATTGGAAGAACCTTGACTGTTCCTGTTTCCAGGTTGAAGATTTTCAGAAATGCACCATCCGCGGAATTTTCAAATGTGAACTTGACGTTCATTCTCCTCGATCCAGCCATTGACAGGGATCCTTGTTGAGATGACGCTTTATCAGCTTTCTCCATTTTCTGAATGAGATCTGAAATTAAAGTCTGTAATATTTGTGTAGTTTGGAATAGTAGAAAAAAATCAAAAAGAAAAAAATTGAAGACAAACCAAATTTTTCATGACTAGGGAACATTAACTTGAAGATATCAAAAGAAGTTCATGATAAAATTGAGTATCATTCTGGGCTTCTAAAATTTTGGTTATATTTTTTCCTGTTTTGAAAAGCAATTTGTTGCTCCAATAATACGTTTTTCATTCCTAATATTCACTCAACAAAAAAAAAACACGAAAAACATTTTATTTAATCATAAGTGTCGCCAAAAGAGCAAATGTTTTTGAGCACGGAAAAATATAAAAATGTATGTAGAATACGTTTCCATAGCAATGAAACAACAAATAAAACATTGCACGTGCAAATCTTTTTTATCGGTTGAATTCGTGATAAATTGATTACAAATCTTGTGAAAAGTAAAGAGTTTGGAGAATAAGTGAAAAAAAAAAACTGGATATTTTGGAAATCATATGTATGTACATGAAAGAAACAAAAAACAATTTTCGCTCAATTTTTTTAAATAGTTCCTGAAAATTTGAAAACCCGAGAAGTTGAATAGGACTACTGTAGGTCTCGCTACGTCATTTGAAACGATTTTTAGAACGCTTTTAGAAAAAAAATTTATCCCGTATCCTATGAGAAAAAGGACGGTCCTATTATATATTTCAATTTTAAAAAGCCTTTCCCAATAAGTTTGTTTATATCAATGCTCTTTTCCCCCCAAAAAATCACCAAAGTATCAAATTTCATAACAATCACCAGGTCACTGGTTATTTATTTCTAACAGCTGCCAAAATTCATTTGGCTCCTCCCCTTTTTTATTTTTAATAGATCATTATGGCTCGGGAATGACAAATCCTTTTCAAAACTGTATCTAAATTACAGTACTTTATTCGAATTTTCAATTATTCAAAAATGTGAACATTTCGGTAGGTGAGTCATTAGGAGGAATGAATGAGCAAAGTTCAATTTTTTGTTTTCGAGAATCATTTTTTTTAATTTAAAACAACGAGAATAATCAAGAAATTCATCTAGACAGTTGGGAATCATTTTTTAGTTATTACAACATTTTTTTATTCATCTTCCCATGATTTTTCAATTTATTAAGCATGTTTTCAAAAGTTTTGTAATTTACCGAGGAAAATAAAACAATACAATTATTTCAAAATCCCTCAATCGCTGTAAATTGCCGCATTTTTGTCGTGGTTGCACACAAACACACAACTTGGCGAAAATATTCACAAACCGTAATCCCAAAAAACAAGCTTTTTTTGATTTCGAAAAAATGCTTACTTGAGAGAAGGATTTTTCCAACTGGTTAGGTGTCTTCGAATGGGACCTAAATAGTTTCACAAGATTCAGTTTGATAACAAATGTCAACGAATTTCAGTTCAGTCATTTTTTTTTTACATTCAGAAGTAATTTTTTTGAAGATAGGACCCATTTGATTGAAACCAATATCTAACCTTACTTCATGAAGTTCTTAAACTCAAATTTTAAAACCAAGAAAAACCTCCATTTTCAGCTATCTACCTCAATGCCCATATTGGAGCCATACGAGCCATTTCAATTACTCCGCGTGTCGGATACACAACAACCATTCAAATCGGCGATCCAGGTCGACAGGATGAGTTCTAATTAAATAATAAATTATTTATTTTTTAAATAAAAATTTATTTTCAAAAAACGTGTAATTATTTATTCCAAAACAGGTAAATTCCAGAAAAATTCAAGCTGAATTAGAACAGGATCAATTATGTGAATTACTGGTGTATGTTTGAGTCGGTTTCAAAATCGACATCATTCTTTTGTGATGATATCCAAAATTATTAAGATGGCTCCTCGTCGTTTCCAAACCAGGAATTTCAAAACCGGACGTTTAAAAACCGGCTTCACTTTCAAGAATATGTATTGAAATGTTCAACCAAAAGTTTTCCGGGTATGGCGAACATGGTGGTGATTTTTATTTAGCACCAAAACGGAGCTGTACACAATATACATAACCGTAATGGTTTTCCTCCTAAGTGTTGATAAGATTTGATAAAATAAGTCTGGAAATAAGTCTGGAACAGTTTCATTAAAATCTGGGCCAGTCAATTTTTGACCTCAAATAGGTGAAAACTTGGTTACAGCTCTGATTTGGTGCTAAATAAACATCACCACGATGTTCCCGAAAACCTGCTGGTTGAAAATTTCAAGACATATTCCTAAAAATTTACCCGGTTTTTAAACGTCCGGTTTCGAAATGTTTCGAAGCCAGAAAGTTGAACTTCAGAATGTTTGTGAATAAATTTGAGGATCGATACGAGCTCTGATGTGCTTAACAGTCATCCAAAACTCAATTAAGCAGAAAATTCTCTGTCAAAACCCTAAATTATTAGATAATTGATCCATAGATCCCGACTGATTGTGAGTCAAAAAATATGAGTCATGCACAAAGTTGGATGTTTGATCTCTTTCCTCGTACATGCAATAAAAATCGATTTTGATCATATGATATGATTATGACTCACAAATATCAGCAACCATAACGCATTCAAAAACCTCTTTTTAATTTTGCTGAATCCCCGCTAACTACACTCTAGTTTTCTCCAGACACCTTTTCATATTTTGATTATAATTTTCTTCTCAGAAAACTAATAACAATTTTTTTTCTTTTTCTAGACCGGTCCCATTCTCTTGGGATATACCTATCTTATTAACATTTATCATCGGATATTCATGATTTTCGTTGAGAAAAGAAAGGCGGTTCCTTCTTGAGCTTTTTTTCAATATACATATTTTTGATTGATACCAAAAACATAGTAATTTTGCAGATCTAGTTGCACCATTAGAGAAGACTGCTCAACTGATTATTGCTCAAAATGGATGACATGCATGCAAGCATGATTCAAGTACAGGATGGCATTTATGAGGCATTTCCAGAGAAGAAGCTCATTGGATTCAGCTTTCGCGAAGAAGAAGAACAAGATGGTGTTATCACCATTGTGGCAAAAATGAAGGATAGAAAAATGGGAAATTTCAAATTGGCTAAAATCAAGGTAAGTTTTTTTTTCCGGTCAGCCGAATTTATTGATTCTAAAAGCCTGAAAATGTAGTTACTGAAAAATTTAGTTGCATGTCAGAATCGGGACTTTTTCGAATTCCGGCTCAGTTTGAATGCCTATTTCATAGGCATATACTGAAGATGTCCATCTAATTTGTGGATCCGATTAGAAAAAAAACGAGCCTAGATCTATTTTTCGTAGTTTTACCGATTTGGAGCAGGTCTGACTGCAAAGTCTATAACCTTCTTGTTTTTTTTTTTCTGAGAATCGTATAATCGAATACGGAAGTAAGACGAGGTCCATTTCAGGAAACTTTTTTGGTTATTTTTTCATCCCGTGGTGGTCCGATTTTTTAGTCAGATTCAGGGAAACTCGTAGATATTTTTAATAGACTGAGATTGTTTTTTTTCTAATCCGGCTCGTTCCATATTTCTCCACAATCGGGTTTTTGAGTTTTCAATTTACATATTGTTTTAGCAGGATATTTTTCATTTCTAAAGTCTAGTTTAAAGAATCTTTAGACATTTGGCCTCGTTTTAGGAGATAATATTTTGGGGTAGTTCTAATAGACCATCTGAATCAAGTCTGGTATGATAATGGGTTATCCTGAAACGATACAGTCAGCCAAAAACGATCCAGCTCAGAAAATTCGTGAAGAATCGTTTTAGAAACATCCACCTTCGATCCAATCTCATTTTTTTAGTCCTAATTCAAAAATTCAAATAACATTTTACAGAATCGGGATAACAAAAAAAGAGAGAAAGAAAAAAGAGAGAAGATTGCCAAGGAGACAGAAATTCGCCATCCCATCAAAATTAAGTTGTGAGTCAAAACTACCTTATTTTTAACATGAGTCAAATTATTTTTACAGGAAAATATCTCGAGAGAATACGAGAACTGGAGACGATAAAATCCGAGTGCTTTCAAAGATCTTCAATGTTGATGGAATTGTTCAAGAAACAGTTTTTGTTAACGAAGAGAATGGCACTGAAGTGAGAAATGGACAACAGGTCAGTTTCTAACCCAAAACGTTTGATAAAACTACAGTAACCTTCAAAAAACGAAAATCATTTCACAGATGGAAATGATCAAAGCGACCAGAGGTTCTTCACCAATCGAGCCGGAGCCAAAAGAAACATGGGATTCTACACCGGACACCCTTCAAGTTAGTACTACTGGCTTTGATTCATGTAAGATGTTCAATTTTACAGAGCCCGATTTCTTTGGAACAAAACGAATTCGGAGAAATGCCTCGTTTGATGCCGTTCTACGCCGATGCCTCATTTGGACAAGAATGAGAATGAGTACTAAAATTACTGTAGTTGAGCAGTTATTTTGTGTTTATATATATAGTAATATAGAGAAGTGAGTTTCAGACGTTTGAATTTTATATATAAAATCAGTTTTGAAATTCTTTTCCAGCACACGATTTAAAAATATAAATAGATTAATTTTTTATGTGAATTTCTTTGTGCATTGGGATTTGTTTAGAGACCGAGAGAAAAAAGTTCACGTAAAAAATTAAAATATTCATGTTTTTGAAACGCGTTCTGAGTACCTCTTCCTTTGAAATTTTGATAAACATTGGTGTACTCACCTAATCGGACATCCTGATCAACATCACGTTCCTAACTTTTTCCTTTATCATCTTGGAAAAAAATTTACGAATATACAAAAAAATATATATTTATTTTCTATGTGTATTATTAAAAACAATATTTGCATTATTTTCAAGTTCTAGAAAATAGAATTTTTTTCAGTGGGTCGAAGAAAAAAAAGTTAATTACATGTTTTTGATCAGGAGGCTACAAAGGCTCTAATGTGGAGTAGTTGAACCTCCTTGTAAGGAGATGATTCCAAACTGATTATGAAATTCAAACAGCTGAAAATCACATCGCTGAAAGTATTGTGATTTAATGTATTGTTAGTGTTAAATTTAGTTTCCAATAGGTTTTGTCAATTTCTATTGGTATCTATTTTCAACAACTTAAGGTGATGCTTTAAATTAATAAACAACTACAATCACAAATCGTTTTTCCTATTTTTTATGGATTTGGGTACAGGGTATTCTGAACCATATAAATGCTAGAATAAGAGCTCCGAGCATAAAAGGGAAATAATAGGACTTTTCAGGAAACAAGATGGCTAAAGTTGATATGGTAAAAAAAGCACAGCAATGAATAAGATTGCTAAAACTTCAAACGAGAACAAAACAGCAAAATCTGCATTCAATCCCCAAAATTTGTTTTTTGACTGGGAAAGAATCCCAATTTTCATAATCCTTTGTGGATTCAGCGTTTTTTTTGTTCACCAAGGAGAGTTGAATATGACTCGAAGTAATCTACAGAATCGTCGTGATCATCATTTTATTTATATTTATTCACAACCAATTTAGTATTCATTGTAATCCATTTGTATTTTATTTCTTCAAAATCTGGAGGAAAACGAAGATAGGGGCATTCAGTTGAGAGTTCTTTGATTTTCAGAATGTTATACCTCGAATTCTGAAAATATATATTATGCTTGAGATTGATCTCAAAAATTGTGACTTACATAATTGGCTTCAATTTTTATCTCAATAGTTTTCAAAATTTTTGGGAAGAACAAAACAATAAAAAGCTCATACGAATTAGAAAAGTTAAATTTATTATAAATCAGAGCATGCCCATCTGAAGTTTTTGTACATTTTATGTATTATTTTTTATGGTTTTCATACTTTCATCATTGTGTGCTTCAAACTCTCGACAAACATTGATTTTCACATTTTCAAGAAAAGTTTTCAAGAATTTCATTCATTTGAATGTATTCTAATTTTCGCATCATTTGGGCTATTCTGAAAAATTCAACAAAGTGTATAGTTCGGACTCGAGAAGTAACTAACTCTGACGTCAATTCTTTTGCTCTATTCACAAACACCTGATTAGTATAATATGAATTTTCGATGAAGATTTTTGAAATTTTCCATCGCTGATCAATGTAAACTGCTTCAATTTCGAACCACCAATTTTCAACGACGTCATCATATTTGAAGGGAGCTTTAGTTTGAAAAACAATATGATCATTGTTTTCCACACATTTCCAATGGTACAAAATTCGAAAGATGCGGATGAAGCTCGATTTAGTGGTAAATCTGAAAATTTTGAAATTTCTTCAGATGTTTTCACGCCAAAATGTTTTTATCAAGATTTTCAAGAAAAAATGTTCCCTTTCAATTTATATAACTCCTTGATTTTCCCACTTCACTGAAAATATACAAATTCTAGAAGATACCTTTCAATTCGAGAGAATATTAAAATGTTCTCTGGTCCAAAAAATTGTTAAATTTTTCTCAAATATTGCACACTTGCAATCCAAATTTTATATCACTATTCTAACCTAACATTTCAAATCACCTAAATCACCTAAAGGGACCTTTCCAGTGTCCTGATACTGCAAAAAAATCAATTATTCTTTACAAGACACACTTTTTTTTAGCACTATTGTCGGGGACGAACAAATTAGAGCCTTGGAAGAGAACCAATATGGCCGAAAAAATGCTGACAGTACACTTCACGATAGATCAAAAAAGTTTTCGGGTCTAATAATAAAATAAAATTGTAATTTCCAGTTGAAATTTAGAATTTGAAACAAATAAAAAAATGAGAACATGTTCGAATACTTTGAGAAAAAAATCCCGTATTTTTTTTGTGAAAATTTGACAAGTTTAAGAGATAATAACAAGGTAATTTTTTCAGACTCAAAACTTTTTTTGATCTTTTTGAGAGGGAAAGTGTACTGTCGGAATTTTCTAGGCCATAATGGTTCTCTTCCAAGGCTCTAATTTTTTCGTCCCGACAATATGTAGGTACAAAATGTTTATTCCTGTGAAATAAGCACCATCTTTTTTTCCATTCATTTTTTTTTAATGTCGAATCATTTATTGAAAAGAAGAAAAAAATTTAACATGGAAAAAAATCCTTAAATTGTTGTACTTTGAAACTCTTCCAAAAAATTGATTGTTGAGAGTCGATCTCCCGCAAGAGAGACGACAATTTTTGTATCACACATTTTAATACAATTCATATCTCAATTTATTCACTCACACAAAGTTCAGATAATAGGATAACAAAGTTCAGAAGCCTGTGGTAATGGTATTGATAAATATTAAATTGAACTCGGAGACATTGTCCACAACCAGGGGACCGAAACTTCCGTTCATTTAGTAATTTCCTTTTTTCCTTTTCCCAATTATTTTTCGAACTGTTCATAATTTATCATTATTTTAATGTATTTTCTCCGAATATCATAGCCAAGCATGTTATGTTTTCTCTAACCCGCACTATTTCATCGAATACACATATAATTACTCATTTTCATCTTCTGTTAACGGGCAAAAAATGTTACATATAGGATTCATTTTATTTTTCTTTAACGCTTAAACATTTTTTTTCTGGTATTTCCTGTATCACCTGAATGGATTTTTGAGTCTGATTCAAAGCCATATGTACTTCAAAAAAATAACCTCTGTTTTTTTTCTGTCTAACCCCGAACTTTCTTAAAACAGTTCCAATGAAGGCTCTTTCATACCGTCCCTGATTCAACGCGATTCAGAAACCATTCCAATTTCTTCACAAATATCTTTTCAATGATTATTTTATACATTCTTCTAGTTAATTTTTTCATGTTATGTATATACTTTTTTCGATATTTTTCACTTTTCCAGTAATTTTTCCAGTGTTTCCAAATTGTTCAAAATGGCTGATTTGAATGAAAAGTTTGAAACAGTGATCGGTGTCGACGAATGGATCGACCTCATCGATAGATCCGAAGAGACAAATATACGAGCTATAGTCGAGAAACATGACGGTGGTGTTCGTTTGATTTTGAAGAATTTGGAAGGAACTGTGAAAAAAACTCATGAAATGAAAAAGGTCGAAGAACCTGTTCGAAAGGAAAATATGACCAATGAAGAGAAGTTTTCAGCTCGTTCACAGGAGGAAATTTCCTTGAAATGGCGGAATAAAGTGGGTTTCAAAGTTTGAAAAAAAAAATGAAAAATGAAAAGTTTTTGCAGGAATTGAGATTGATCATAGCAAAAATGGAGAATAAATGTAATACGATAAGAAACCAACTTCTTTGGGGGGTGAGGTGCAAAAAAATTGAACCCAAATAATTTTTGATTACAGGATTTGATGGGTGACACTAGCATGGAACCAGCTGCAGGATCTTCTAGTTTAGCACTTGAAAACGTTTCAAAACAAAATGATTGATGATTTTACATATTCTTAAAGGTCGGGTAAAGGGTTGCTCTTAAAAATTTGTTCTTAAAAAAAAGAGCACATTTATTTAAGGTAATACCCTCGAGGGATGTTTTACCAAAAAGTCTAGTATTCGAGAAAAAACATGTTCAAAGTTAAAAATTTGGAAACTTTCAACGTATTTTTTCGAATGAAATTTTTTCGAATACTAACCTTTTCCGTAGAAAATCCCTCGAGAGTCTTACCTAAAAAAATGTGCTTTTTTATTTAAAATCAACTTGCCGAGTCCCTTCACTCCACCTTTGATCTGCCAAAAATTTTTTGAAGTGAAGATTCTACGGTTTTTATCTATTGTAGTTTCCAATAAACGTATTATATTTAACAAGAGACGGTAACTCGTTTGACCTAAAAAGTGAGTAAAGCTGACAAGGAATACGGAGGACTTGTAACAACATTCGAACTGAATTACTTGATTCACGTCCTGTATTTTTATAGGAAATCTTCGAAGAAATCAGGTAACCACGGTAAAAATGAATAAACAATTTTGTATTCAGTTTCCAATACGTAATAATACATTGAAATGAAGTTTTTCACATAAAACTTCGGCAAAAAATATCTTGTTGATCGAGTTCTACAAATGTTTAAATTCAAAAAAAAAAGAGAAACTCTGAAATGGCTGATCACGGTCATGAAGACAAATATTTTCACTAAGTGTTCAAAAAAGTCTCGAACACTTAGAAACTCTTGTTCAGGATAGTTTTCATCGGCTTCATTGGTCATTTTGATATTAAACTTAAACATACCAATAAATATATAATTTGATGCACAGTCAATTGTGTACTATTCGACACCAAAACGACACAAAGATATAACTTCACCCAAACCACCAACAACAAATTTTTTTGTAATTTTCAAAAAAGAATTCAAGTTAAATAAGATTCATCGTTTATGTATGTATTTTTCGTGATTCACAAACAACTGCAAATTTAGGAAATAAACAAACAAAAAAACCCAAACCCCGGGCTGATCCGGATCATACGGGCCAACGAGGGTCTGAAAGGGCAAAAACGACCAGCCTGGTTATTTCATCCAGTTTAGTATTTCAGGAACTCTTGGGCTAAGTTTCTAAATCATGTTCAAGATTTGATAGTCATTATTAGCCATTCCTCTCAAATCTCCACATCTTTTCGGAATTTTTCCAACTGTCTGGCAGTTGCCAGAATGCTTTGTAAAATAAGCATTCTACTACTTCACACTTGTTAAGTTCAATTTATTTCCGTTTCATAAATTGGGTTGGTACATCTTTTGAAACACATACATATGTTTTTGAAGAAAGTAACGAACAAGTGAGAGAGTGCACAAAAAACGAAGAGCAGGTCAGACAACTAGACAAAATGGCAAATTGGCCCCGCCCATTCCGCGGCGGTGTAAAAAAACCGAAATATTCAGCTATTCTCTTTTTTTTTTGAATCATGTAAGCTGTATCTATACTACAGTAATTATTCTTTTTATTTAATTTTTTATTATTTCCACTAGTGTTTGCAACACATGAATGATCCACAGTGACAAAGAGGTTTGTCATATCGATAGTTATTTTTAATACACTCAGAATTAAGATCCAATTCACAATGGAGGAGTTAATGGTTCGAGTAGGAGGCAAAAGTATTTCAATAAGGATCGAGGAGCAAAAGCATTCGTACGTGGTGATGGAAAGTGTCTGCTCAAAACAATTTTTTTTTGTCGCATTCATTATGAGGATCATATGGCAAAACCTGGAACCCCTGAAAAGACTGTAACTTCAAAAAAGTGGGACGATATTCGTAGGCGACAGGTTAGTTCTTTCATTATAGAATATAGGTCTTATAGCACATATTCAGTGATATGCGATTCCAAGACTATTACAGGCTCTGACAACCGAGTTCAAAATGCCATCGGATAAAGATGTGCACTCACTGAATGATCTCGAGTATATAGCCATCTGTGATATAACTTGGAAGTATGAGGGTTATGTGAGAGAGAATGGAGATATCTGTTATTGATGCAATGTAAGATTTAATATCAGATCAAGAGATTAATATTTTTTCTAGGTTCTGTAAGAAATGCCAGACACGATGTCACAAACCCAATCGAGAGGGAGAACCGACTCCGCGCAAGTGGCAGATGCACACGCTGTTGCTCAGCCAACACCAACGGTCACAAATGCCGTCCACAACCATGCCGTTATTGCCGCAGAACCGACATTGCGAAACATCATTCATCGATTTGCCGAGTCCCGAAGAACATCTACGAGACATCGCAGTAATCACCGAAAACACCATAATCGAACAAGGACAAGATCAAAATTTTTTCTTGTTGTTTGTTATTTTTTGTTTTCATCTCATCTGTTACACTGTTATTTTTTGTTGCATTTTATCCCACTTATCCCCCATCCCCATATATTATAACCACCTCCGAACCTCCCTCCCCACCTTTCTCGCCCCCGGGAGTGTTTGGGATACCGTATCCAAAACCATCTTAAAGTTTAACAATTTTTAATATCCTTCTTATCAGCATTTTTTTTTCTATCTATACGATTACACTTTCGCCCACATGTTGCGTCTAGCATTTTGACTTGGCTCAATGCCAACTCTAGGCTACGCGCAACATGTGGGCACTCCGCCCCTTTTTAGCTTCCCGCACCCTCCACCTTTCTCCTCTCTCTCATCTTTCCATTCCCTCACACATTCATTTTTATAATTTCACACCTTCCCGCCACATTGGCTTCTGCTCTGTCTTTTTTATAAACATTTCACCCCATCACATTATTGTAAGACCCCATTTTTGTTATTTTATCGTTACTCCGTTAATAAATTGTGGTAATTGTTTAATTACCCAAGTTTGAGGTTAACTACGGGTTCAATTGTGTTTCCACCGACACGACGACTTTTGGCGAGCACACGAACTCCCAACATCATCGCCACAACAATCATGCACGGTATTGTAAAGCAGTATGCAATAATTGTAAACAGCAAGGTTGTGAACCAAATGTTGTGAACCATCACCGAATGCTTTGACTGTCATAAATACTTCAAAAGTTCAGTATGTTTTGAAAAACAGCCTAGGTATAATATATATATTTCTTAATTTTACGAGTATTCAGATAACGGCCCCGTCAGCACCATTGCAACCGAATCAATTCGATATACTACGGCCGTTAATGTTCCAACCACCCATGCCTCAACCATTACTACAACATTTCGGGGTGTTAAACATCGAAACAGGTAGATATTTTCATAAATTCCATAGTTATATAAATAATATTTTTCAGAAGTCAGGATGTCAAGCGATGTGATTAATTTTCATAAGGAACGAATCGAGCATTTGCAAGGAATCAGGCAACAACTTATTAAATTTATTTATCATATATCATTAATTTATTAATATACTTTCTGTCAATAAACTCCATTTGGTTCAAATTTTTTTTCTTCAATTTCAGAAAAACGATAGTATCGAAACTTCAGGAAGAGGAAAAAATATGTGGAAAGGTGTACGATAGTGACTTCGTGAATTCAGATGAACAGTTGCTGTTTGCAACCCACATCCTCATACCTAATAGTTTGTGGTATTGCTCATTTCGTTCTTATGTTCCTTTTGCTTCAAGATATTTTGGTCTACAAGTGTCTGATTTTCTCATTTTTACTCACTATTTCTATTCACGTGGCAAAACCTGGAACCCCTGAAAGGTTGTAACTTCAAAAAAGTGGGACGATATTCGTGGGCGACAGGTTAGTTCACATGTTCGAACAACACACGCCTTTCTAAAAAAAAACATTAATCTTCGTTTTTGAGCCACGCCGTACCGCCGTATTTTCAAATCTGACACTTTTTTCTGAGTCGCACAACATGATATATGGATTTATGCACAAACATTTGTTCATTTTGTTCATATAAGAGCAATCAATTTTGAAAATTCGAGGGGTGCATTTTTGAACTTGAATTTTCAACGGTTTTCTTAACATTTTGAAAAAATTATCAAAAAGTAACAAACAGTACGTTTTTATGAACATGTTTTCGAAAATGTGAGGAAATCTGTTCACATCTACAAAAAGGAAAGAAAAAGTGTGGATACTGTGAAGAAAAAGGGAATTGTACAAATGTTGGTTTTTCTTTCTGATCGAAAACCCTACAAATACAAAACAACATTAAAAAAAAACGAAAATATTAAATAAAACGTGAACTTTATTCGAAGAAAAAAATGAGATACACAAAATGTTGGTTTTTTCATCTGATCGAAAAACCCACAAATCGAAAAATGTGTGGGTTTGGCTCAAAAAGCTGATATTCTCATGAGCATAAGTGTGAAATTTTTTCAAAAATTGTTAGGAGTTGTTCTGTTGGTTCAGTATGTTTCATTTGTAATTATAGGTTAATTGTATTTATAGCAGTTGAAAGTCTAACCAAATATCTCTGCTTCTTCATTGCATCGAAAAAAATCTGGAATTTCAACATCAAAAAACACTGCAAATCCAGAATTACTTAATTTCTCATACGATCGTTTGATTTTCAAAAATAAAATGAAAAATGAAAATAAAAACAATCCAACAAAAAACATGACGTGTAACTCAACAAAATCACGTGGTGTTGTCATTTCTATTATTTCCGCTTTTGTTAAAACAAATGTCATAAATGTTGAAGTTTGAAAATCTACTCCTTGAAGCCTTCTGATGAAGTTTGATAATAGTTATCGATATTAAGATATTTCTCTTCTGCAAGCTTGAGAATATCGGCTTTTTGAGCCAAACCCACACATTTTTCGATTTGTGGGTTTTTCGATCAGATGAAAAAACCAACATTTTGTGTGTATCTCATTTTTTCTTACGAATAAAGTTCACGTTTTATTTAATATTTTCGTTTTTTTCATGTTGTTTTGTATTTGTAGGTTTTTCGATCAGAAAGAAAAACCAACATTCGTACAATTGCTTTTTTTCTTCACAGTATCAACAGATTTCCCCACGTTCTAAAAAAATGTAAGGAAAAATTGTCGAAAATAAAAATCCCAGCTTGTAACTCACAGTCGAAATGAATTTCGATTGATTTCTGGATTCGGTACTGTACTACCCACAATTGTGGTTTTTTACAACGTGATTTCAAAAACAAAAATGTACCCCTCGAATTTTTAAATTGTATTGCTCTTATATGTTTTTGAACTTGTGTTAAAATTATTTTGAGTGGATGGACCATTTTACTTACACCATTCGACATTTTTGAACGCTGATCAACATCCGGTATTTAATTTTTGCAAAACAGATACCCTAGTGCACAATTTTCATTTTGAAGATCACCTTGAACATCACACTAAAAAACAAAAAAATCTAGAAAAACCATGAAAAACTAACAAAAATGTGATGGTATACTATAGTATAGGCAAACTTTTCCCCCTGAAAACATTTAGATCGTTTTTTTTTTACATAAAAATGAAAATTACAGCATTTCCAGCAAATTTGCATTTTTTTATTCATTACCACATAAATTAAAGTAAACTGTCTTATATCACATATAAAGGGATGTGCAATGCCAAGACTACTATACTACAGGCTCTGGAAATCGAGAAAGGCAATTCGGATCAAGGCAAACGCAAAATTCCGAGCACAGTGAAAAAAAAAAGTATTTTTTATTCAGAAAAAATTAGTTACGGACTTTCCCGAAATAAAAAACATGTTTCTGCAAAAATGGGAGGAGTTTTTCTTGTCTGAAAATGGCAATGGTCCGCACACTAAATATGCGCGCTTGCCGCACAGTTTTCGGTTGAATATTTTTGAAATTTTTAAAATATTTCGTGATATTATTGGCTAAATATCCGCAAACTCGTTGATTTGGTGTGGAAAATGAAGAATATATTCCGATTTATAACCAATACACTAAAATCTTTCTATAAAACTGTTCAGATTACACATAAAACGTTATTTTTCCATTTTTTTTTTTGCCAAATTTTGTGCAACATGGAATATTCTTTCTGTCAGGTCGTAAAATGTGCCAGTTTATGTTATGCCAGTCTCTCCCACTTCCCACGATGACTTCTTTTTGTCTGTTAGTCTTATTTACACTCAACTGGAACAAGAAAACAAAAAAAAAAGTCAATTTTGAATTTCGCGCAATTATGTGCAAACACCGCCTTAAAAAACCGCGGTAAAAAAAAGATACTTTTTTTTGCCTGTGCCTATGATTGCGAAACTATCGTGAAGTAGAAAGTTAATGGTGTTCTGAAAAATGCCGCTCAACACGAAGTGAATATTGTCTGCTGGCGTTCGTTTAGTTAAAGCTGTATTTTCAAAGAGGACTGTGACAAGTGTATCAAGGATGATCAAGTTTTTTATCTGAATATAAAAGACTGTTATCGGAAAGTTCACCGACTTAGTCCTACATATTAAATTGTATGACCAGGCAATTGTTGTGGCTCACAACGTTGGAGGGTGAGTAATTTTGAATATTCTTTTGATGGAGGGAGAATTTACTATTTGCAGGTACGATCACTAATTTATAATGGCTGAAATCTACAAAAAACACTACAAGGACATCGATGTTACCGCAAAGGGTCAAAACATTTTCCCAATCGATAAAAAGCAAAATGAACAAAAGCAGGGTTGCTCAAACGGGCCCCGCGGGCCAGCCCGTTTGATTAATATTGACCTTGTTATTGATCATAAAAGGTTCATTCTTTGCAGAGCCATGTACATAGTCCAAACGGATTTTTTCATAATGTAAACTCCGAGAAAAATTTCAGATGAGGTAGTTTTTTAGTAGTTCATAAATAGACCGAAAGCCCGTTTGAGCAACCCTGGCCAAAAGTACTACGGAATTCTAAGGTAATAACTTCCATCATTTTTCCAACTATGTTGGAAGTGGTTTTCAATGAAGATCAACTTCCCCATTTTTTTTAGCTCACCCTTCTCATATTTCTTCGCGTATTTCATAGACCCTTAATTACACGTTTTACAAATAAATGAAGGTTGTTTTCATCATCTCATTTTTGTTTACCATTGACATAGAAGTGTTTGTTGCTAGGCAACAAACCTGTGAAAGAAGTGAAAATCTCGGATTATGTTTTACTCCACATTTTTTTCATGAAGACTTCTCCTTTAATATACACATAATAAACTCCAGTCTGAAAATCAACTTTCTCAATGCAAACTTTTTTGTTAGGTACCTATACGCCAGACACTTGCCACCCTTTTTTGCCAGAACTGTATATAACTATTTGGTTTTATATTACATAGTTACCATTAAATGAATTGATTAATTTGAAAGTCGTTTTTATTTCGAGTACAAGAACCTGCAATTATGTGACGTATACGTTGCTAGGCTACAAACCTGTGAGAGAAGTGAGCCCACCCAGACTCTATATTATTTAATCCTCCTCTTTTCAAGTGAATATACCCACATTTTAGATTCTTGTTGTTTCTTTTCTTTTTCTGATAAAAAAAAGTAATTCCGACCATTTAGTCTTAAATATAGGTTAAAAGGACTCGGTAACTTGCTCTTAAAAGAAACAGCAAAATTTTTTTGGCATAACCGATGAAGGATTTTTTCCCGAAACGTCTAGTTTTCGAGAAAACTCTATTTGAAAAAAAACAAATTTGGAAACAGTTTCCAAATTTTCAACGTTGAACTTTTTTTTTCTCGAATACCAATTTTTTCGGTAAAACATCCAGGGTTATACCTAAAAAATGTGCTCTTTTTTCTTTTCTAAAGAGCAACTTTCCGAATCCCCACCTTTGAAAACTATTTTTTTCTGAAAATGATCCAGAACCTAGTTCCATTCTCGTTCTCATTAATGAGACTGTTTTTTTTTCTATTATTAAAAAATCAAAAATGTTCCTGAAAACGATATAATTTTTATAGGTTTTCAAACTTTCATCAACATTTCGTAATCAATTTTCTCAAACACGATTCTCAATGCGCAAATTTTAGCTTCAAAGTTTGAAGTCAAAACTGAAACTACAGTAACCCAATGGCAGAAATTCTGACTTGCGAAACCGTTTACTTTTCATCTTCCTTCTATCTCAGAAAACGTGCACATGAGTCCTTCTCATGGGTGAGGAGAAGGGCGCCTTTTTGTTCTCCTGAAGGCGCGCGAGATAACTATACAAAGTGATAGGCTGTGCAGAAACTGGAGAGGGAAAAGAAAAATGCAATTTTTCGCGGGGAGAACGGCGTTCTTATTTCATTTTTTTTTGCTTCTACTGAAAAATATTTATGTATTTACATACGGCATCATTTTTTCACGTTTCAGAGTTGATTGAAATGGCCGAACCTGTAGTAAAGTTCTTCGAAACAGTTATCAACATTGACCAAATAAAGAAGTTGCTTGACAATTCAAGTTATCAATTGATCCGTATAAACCAAATTTTTCTTGGAAAACATGGAAGGAAAGAAGAAAACTGGTTTTGCACTCAAAGAAACGGAGATATCTGTGAGTTCAATTTCAGCCCATTATGCATTGAAAACCTTATTTTTTACAGGAGAATTCGTGGACAGAATTCGGAGGAAACGTAGTTGCTCTCACAAAACGAGAGCTCGACTCCTCAATAATGGAGGGGATTTCAAGAATGGTGCGTTTTGCGACTTGAATCAGAGAAATCAGTACACTTTGTCTAAAAATAGTTGAATCGAAACCAAGTGTTTTTTTCTGGGTTCCTTAGGCTTATCTAAAATACTGGCAACTTTTCAAACTTTGAATTGAAGCCTCGCACTTACTCCGTTGAACGTGGTTTTCGTAAAATCAGTATTTTTTTTTTTGTGTAGTTTGGTCGGTACTAGAACTGGAGTGTTAAAAACTAGACTTGAAGTTGAGAAAAACATGTCTGACAACCAATAATTTAACAACCAGTCCAATTCAGTTGAACGGGATCATGATTTGCCACGTTTCACGTTTTTAAATCACGTTTGGTGTTTTTGATTGAAATTTCAAATTTTTAGAATTTTTTTAAAAAGAATTTTTAGACCCTCAAAAACCCGAAAAAAATTAGGGGACGATTCATCGATTTTCAGACAAAAATTACAGTAAAAAATGTGGGATTCTATATATTAGTAAAGGGGGTTAAAACCAAAATATAAGTTGTGTTCAAATTAAAGAGTACCACCGATATAGTAAAACCACCAAAGGAATTTTTATCGGAAACATAGCTGGAGACTAGGCTGATTTGTGGCGTGAGACTATTTTACGTCAAATTTCCAGTGTCATTTTTTTAGGTCGGAAATACAAAAAAGTTTATTATGGCCTAAAAAGTATTACTTTTTGCAAAACACGTTTTTATAAGTGGTTAGCGTTTTTAATTGTTAAGAAGAAGTCCCGAGTTGCAGTCCCACTATCAAAAATTTAGATCAAAAAAAAAATTTGGGCAAAATACACGTTGCCAAAAATGTTTGTTTGCCGAGAATCCACAGTGAAAAAATTTTCTGGGCATTTTCGTAGCTTTTTTTAAAAAAGTTTTTTGAACGTATACGTGGGTAAAAAAACGGGGGAAGGTGAAGTTCTGAACACAACTGATTTTTTGGTGTTACCCCCCCCCCCCTCTTCTTTAAATGGTACTGTTCGTATATGATGAATTTTTAGTACCTCAAAGCACGAAGATGGGACTTTGTTGAAGAAATGTCCTGCGAAATCCCGGCTAATTCTGAAGCCGACCCAGATCTGGTTCCAATCTCCAATCATGATGAATTTTTGTTGGAGACAGTTGTTACTATTGAGAAAATTGACGTATTATTGGTCAAATCATTATTTCCGTTTATCATAGTCAATGTAAAGGAAGACAAGGATGGAATTCTATTGTATATGGAAGACTTTGAGGCAAAGGGAGTGATTCATTTGGCAATGAAAGAAATTGAAAAATCGGTGAGTTCAATTAAAACCCAATATTTAATAAAAATTATTTTTTTAAGGAGGAATCAAAGGTTGATGTTCAAGAGGAAAATCCCGCCATTACAAGGAAAGAAATAATTGCATCCACAGTTAAAATACATGAAAAAATTGTAAGTTTCGCTACTTAAAATTGAAAATAAAACAAATAATATTTTCAAATTCCTTTAGATGGGTCAAGTGACATCGGTTCCAATTGAAGAGATTTCGGAGAAGAAGAAAAACGAAGCTATTGATCAAGGGGAGCCAGAAAAAATTGGAGCCAAGAAAAATCGAGATGTCGATGTAGAAAAGGTAATAATCATTTTTAAAAAAGGAATACAATATCGGCGCCTGGTGAAACCCGTCTTGAGAGCCCTGAAAATGGGAAGATGCTCTTGAATAAAAGCGAACATATTTTTTATAATACTCGAGAAAAATATTCAAAATCCAAATTTCAATATCTGGGTTTCACTATATAAAATGAGCTGTTTCATTTATGAGCAACTTGTGAACTACCTTTGTCTCACCTTCAAAATACATTGTTTTGCATACATGAAATGTATTTAGACGAATTTTACTAAACCTCATAGAAGTACTTCTTCAATAATGTAATTAGTAATGTTAAAAAAGTGGGTTCTATCGTTGTTTAGGGGTCCCAAAGTAATATGAGGGTCCACTAATTTTTTTTGTGAAAGAAGTAGTGGTCCAAAAATAGGATAAAATTTCTGTATTTAATAATGTGTATACATAAGGGTCTAAAATCTTATTCAACGAAATATGTTTCTAGTAAGAATAATGGTTCCAGGTTTTTCGTTTACAATTACAATTACAAGAATTTTCAATACTATGAGAAAAAAAACGTTCAAAAAACGCCAAAAAATTTGTGCATTGGTTCGGTAAAATCGGATTTTAGGCCCCCACACCAATTTTTCGCCCCACAGACAGGTAGAGGTCCCCACTTTTTCATTTCATGCCCCCCTGCGTTCTAAGGTGGGAGCACAGAACCAAAATGTGGGGTTTCAAAAAACGTGGGTTGCAAAAATGATGCAGGGATGTGAAATGCGTTGTGGGGGACTGAACTGCAACATTTTCTACTGGATCGGGGGCATCAAGTCCGGTCTCAGGCAAAGACGTATTTCAAGTCCCCACCAATTATTTTACAATCCCCCACCATCAGAACGCAGATCAATCCCCCCATCGCAGATCAGTTCCCCCCACCATCATATCAGTCCCCCACCATTAGATCAGTCCCCCACCATTAGATCGCAGATCAGTCCCCCCATCGCAGATCAGTTCCCCACCATTAGATCAATCCCCCACCATCAGATCGCAGATCAGTCCCCCACCATTAGATCACCAAAAAGAGTGAACTCACAATTAAAGTTTCTCCCTTCGTTCTTAGAATCATACTGTTGCCACACTTATGACATTTCACAT
>LR552631.1:0-15911 GCA_900536415.3 Caenorhabditis sp. 38 MB-2015
TGCTCTCAAGAGACAAGGACGTACTCTCTACGGATTCGGAGGATAATTTCCTTCGTTTCACAATTCATATTTGATATGAAAACCGAACCCAACGGCCCTCTTTAGGGCCACATATATACATATATATTTGATTATCTCGTTAATAAATAAATTTATTTGTTTTTTCCACTTTTTCAGATATCGGCTTGATGCATCATTGAGCGTTCATGGATTGATATATTTAGACGCTTGTGGTCATGATTTGACTCGAGAAACACCGAAAAGGATGATATTATGTGGATATCCAATTGGAGAGGAGGATTCTGTAGGCTTTGTCGTCTTCGATTTCCGAATTATGAAAAACAATATTCCGAAAAACTAGATAAGAATCATGTCAAAATCGCCTTCATTTTGGTGACGATCAGCCACAAGATAAGTTTTCAGCGAGTTCATCCATCCATTTCCCATTCTGACACTCCAACAAAGTTGGCAAAACAAAAACTTGCAACTGTAGCGTGAAAAACCTCTGAAAGTTAGATATGAATTTTCAACTTTTCAAAGTACGACCCGATCAGAAGCCAGCCCCGTGAAAAATGAATTCCTGGCGCAAAACAGTTGTAGTTGTTATTCGGAATTTATTAGATATGAAAAACTTTGTTCATATTTTATCAAGTTGATTTGTTGATAAATATGTCAAAATAAAATTCAACAAAACCGCCGAATGCTACTCTTTCTATCTATCATATGTATAAAATCGCTCATCTTATTTTTCAAATTTCGGAAAATTTTTTGAACTTTACCGTTTTTCAAGGTCCTCAGAAATTTCATGTTTTCACATTCAAGTTATTAACTTCAATGTTTGTGTCATCCAATTTTTATCACGTGCATATTTAACAAAGTATGGGCGGAGTTCTGTTTTTTTTACATTGGAAATAATAAAATGCCACAGTTCACATAAAAGCAGAACAATCAATACGAAACATTAGCAAATTCAAAAATGCCATTTTATTCAAAGTTTCTCATATTTTTATTATTTCTATTTATAATTGAAAATGTGATGGGAATGGTTCCAAATTTGAATTATCTATGCAATTATCACGAAGATTGCGAATATATAGGAGACAAACTAGGATTTTGTGTGAATAAGGAATGTGTTTATCAAAAATTTGGATAAAACATGAAATCATGTTGGCAAGTATTTATTAAAGGCGTTTTAAAAACAAAAATGCTAGATTTTTCGGATTACCGGTAACAATAAAACTAAGTATTAAAGCAATGGGAGATAATAATTTAATGGAGATTACATTTCATCGTGAAGTCTGTTTGAAGCGGAAAGAAGTGATGATGACATAAGAAGCCAATCTCTGTTCAACAGCTCAGTCAGTGACAATTTACCATCAGTGTTTACATCGGCAATCATCATGATCTGGATAAAATAAAATTAAAACCCGAATTTATCCAAATTCCATTTACCTCTGCAACTTCTGACTTGACTTGTCTCGTATTTTTTGGATTTACAAATTCGAAGATCTCTGCCAATGTGGCTTTTCCATCTTTGTTCATATCAATATCATTATCGAATTCATTTTGTCTTCTCGCTTTTTCTTCTTCTTCCATCTTAACGAATTCGGCATTTCTCTCATCGATTGAACCCGGAACTCCATTGATAAATTCTTCACGAGAAACGAAACTGTCATTGTTGCGATCATAGGCCCGGATAATATCATCGGCCAAAGTGAATAAACCACGGCGACTGTGTTCGGGATGAAGGAAACTGTAAAAATTCGAGGATAAGTAGTTTATGAAAATCTTCAGTCACGTAACTATGATTTCAATGGCCGTGAATTTTCAAAAACGTCTGAATTATTCGGTTATTTGATATTTTATATCACGGTAATTTTACGTTAAAGCCTGCCAAAGTCAACCCGAAATTTGTAGAACTTTTGTTTTCAATTGAACGCAGTTTTCCGATTAGATTCACCAAAAAAACAAGTATAGCTATCCATTTCAAGAAATTGAATTCCAGAAAATTTTCTAACGGTCTAGATGGTCTAAAAAATATTTTCATTAAATAATTGAGTTCAACCAAGAGTTATAATCAAAACTTGGATATGAAACATGTGCTCCAATGACGATCTCTATTTTTTTTTTGATCCAGGAGCAACTTTTTGACCTTGTGTGCATAGTGACCCGATTTCAGTAATTAAAAATTGATTTAACACTTACGCAAGCCATTCATCATTGTTCAAGAGACCATCTTCATTTTCATCTGAATATTTAAAACTTCGTTTTTCGTCTTCCAATCGAATCGTATCTGAAACAAATCAATAAGAACATCATAATCATTTCTGATTCAAAATATTCACCTTCTCTATCCATAATATGATTTCCATTCTCATCCTTGTGTTCATCTCCTTCTTTAATAGCAAAATGTGGCAAGAATTCTTCCCAAGTGATATTTCCATCTTTATTTGCATCCACAGTTTCGAAATATTCAATTGCTTCGGCAATACTTTTCGACAAATGCTCCTTCAAGTTTTGCTGAACTCTTTCTTCCAATTCTTCCGTTGACAAAAATCCATCTTTGTTCGTATCAGTTCTAAAAATCGACATGAGATTGATTGTAAAAAATGAGTTCTTACAAATTGAACATATTCTTGATTGCCACTTCTGTGTCTTTTGGATGCGCTATAAGGTCATTTGCGTCAGCGTTCAAAACGATCTGTAAAATGACAATCAACTCTGAAATTGTATAGATATCCTACTTCTTGTCGGAAATTTTTATTGATATCTCCATCTCGTTCGAGTACAACTCCTTCAATATGTGGTCCCATCTAAAAAAACTTATGAATATTTTTTAAATTCCAATAACCTACCGAAATCTTAAGTTCCCGTTTCTCCGGTGGAGGCGAAACAATCTGATTTGGCATGAAAAGCAAAATTAACAGTAGTTTTAACATTATGCCTGTTAGAAAAAACAGTTGATATTTTTTAAAGAATTTTCAGATATTTTTAAGTGATTATACACTCAGATGAAAGTGTTTTCTATGGTAATAAATTAGTTTTATGTTATTTACATATAATTCGGAATGTTTTTTGTTGATGACTTTGCTTTGTGAATAGTTATTTTTTGAACATCTTCGAGAATGTATCCTTTGAAGACATTTCTTTTTCAATTCTTCTGCTTTCCAGATTCTTGATCTCCTTCGTTACAAGACCAACAGAACTAGGATGATGGCGGAGAAGAGCTTTCAAATCTTCTTCAGCCTAAAATACTGTCTTTCATTTTAAAAGTTTTCATAAAACTTACTTCATCCAATTTCCATGCAGCGATTCTCGCTCTCGCTCGTCTATAAAGAGCCTTTTCATTCGTCTGATCTCTGAAAAAAAAACCGAGTATAAAAAGAGTCTCTCATTCGAATAACCTTTTCAGAACTTCTGTTGATGTTTCTTCAGCCTCGTGTAAATCCCCAATATTCAAATAACATTGGGACATGTTTGAGTACAACGCAATATTCTGAAGCAAAGTAAAATATAACAGGATTCGAAGAATAAAACTCACTTTTCTATCCAATACTTCCCATTCTGGATCTCCCGGTTTTTCACGTAGAATAAGAGTATCAAGACGGGTCAATGCATCTCTATAAATATTGATCGCTTCTTTGTATTCTTTCTGAAATTCGAAATATACACATTAAATAGACAGATGGGAAACAGCTGGTAACTAATGGATGATTGACATATGAGTTGCAAACTACATAATATCCAACAGTCAAAAACAAAAAATCCAATAAACTTCTAGTTAGTTTTGAACTCTTCTAGGATTCCCGGTGATCGGAAAAAAAAACTAAAACTGCGGCTGTTTTGCGTAAAAAAATTTGGCTCAATTTTCGTGGCGCGACGTGGAAAGAAATTAGTGTTTTTTGATAAAAAATTTATATAATAACCAGATCGAGAGAGGTTATATTAAAAGAGGAGCTTTAAAATAATTATATCGAATTTTACTAAATATCATCGGGTTACTATTGTCTTGACACACACTTCATTGGTAATTCGATCAATAAGATTACCGATGTCAGTCTCTCTATGTTCAATTCATTTTTGGATAGAATTTGATTTTAAAAATCTACACTAAAGTAAACACACAATAGCGATTTTTGAACAACATAAGGTCTCTATTTCTTCAGAGCAAAATTAATACAAAACCACTTACATTTACAAAGTGTTGATTTCCCTTGACCCGCAAAACTTCGACCGATTCCAATTTGTCTTTTTCATTCAATTGCCACGATTCTGCTTCATATTGATCCGGTTCCAACACTTGCAACAAATGGAAAATAAATCGAAGAGGACGCGGGTTTTTGAGGAGATTGTCCAATTCTTCGTAGCCAGTTCTGCATTTGTTTATATTTTAGTAATCGATGTGGAAAAAAGAACAAAAGAAGCAGGAGGAGAAAAAGAAGAAACTCACCCTTTTGCGATTGTCGCCGCGCACATATGAGTTGACACGTGATCATGTGAATGTCCGTGGCAGGGTTTAGAAATATCTCGAAGTTTTTTCGATATGAATGGATATTGTACGAGCTCGAGTAAATCAATATCAAATTGAGATATTTCATCGACTATCATTGATCGAAGACAAGTTTCGAAGACGGGCAATTGAAATTGTTTTCCGAATATCAGTTCGAGTGGTTTTCCATAACCATCTGGCCATTGCTTGCGGGTGTCATCTATCGATTTGAAAGCATCTCTATAAAAACAAAGATTTAAAAATTTAAAAATCTATAAATAAACAAAAAGCGTATAATTATGTTGTAAAGTGGCGTGACAACTAATCAATACATCTCGTTCTGTTTCCTCTAAAATTTGTCGAAAGCAGACACATATGTAACTAATACCACACGAGGATGTGGAAATGAAACATTGTTTTTGTGGGAAAAAGCATTTTGACAACCGTTGCATTATGGTTGTTGTTTTTTTCCAATCATATTCCCCCAGCTATGACTATAACAAAAATTTATCCGGACGGAGGAAACTGCAGTTACCAGATGATTCGAAAGAAAAACTAGGGTAACTGATGGAAATATTAAGTTATTTTCTGTTATACAAGTCAATTCACTTCTTCATGAGACGACAATACCGAAAAAAGTTGGAGCAATTTCCTCGATTTGAAATGCATCGAATATTTTTCTCAATATTTTTCAGATGTATTGCCCCATAAAAAACTTGTAACCAAGTTGAAAAAAAAATGATTTCTTCTAAAAGTTAACACCGCAAACGTTGATGTGTTCTTTTATATTGTCTTTAGTCTGATGTTATTCTTAAAATACATGTCGAAACTTTTTCTAGTAAATTTGGATAGGTTTGAAATGTTATTTCATTTTCAAACTCTTCTCATGTCAGTGAAGCGTGCTGTAACATAATGGACAAGAAAGTTTTATTTTATACTTTGAAGTGTAAGGAGTCACTTACTTTTCCTGTGGCATTCCTTTTTCTTTATCAATCGGATCAATTGGCATCAATGTTTGATAATGAAACACGGCCTTTGTTCCATCACTCCATTCCGATGGTTTTCCTTTCCCAGCATTCAAAGTTTTCTTGACAACTCGAGGATTTATCATGACTGTAATAAAAAGGGAAAGTGAGCAGACAAAAAATAGGAGAGAAATAAGCAGAAGATCGAAGTGAAACGAATAAAATAGGAACATAAAACATAACAGCAAGGATACATTCAATATTTTATTTTTGGAATCATTATTATTACAGTTTTAACATTATGAATTTGTCATGACTAATTAATCTAAAATTGAGAATCATCACAAGTGTAAAAAAAACAAGGATTTGGTAGCTGCATACACTTTGGGATTTCGTGGCTGATTATTATTTTTATACTAGACACACTTAAAATGTACACACGAGCAACTGAACAAAATTGGCACCTTTGAAAGAGAGAAAAAGAGATACGAGTCAGATATAAAGAGCAAAAAGAGATTAAAGGAGCATCGACGGAATTATTTGAGATTATCTGGCCATTCCGGAATGTAGTACCTGAAAATATAAGCGAATATTAAAACTATTATATACTGACGGGGAAGATGAAAAAATCAGAACCAATAGTTCAACTTTAGGGTGTGCTGCTTGTCTGGACAGCGAGAATGTTGTACTTATACATTTGTATAGCTACGAATGTTAAAATAAGAAATATGAATGCATTTCGCGAAATATTCTCATATTCAATTTAAAAAAATCTCGCAATTTTTAATATGAAGAAAAAAGACATAAAAGACGACGCATATTTTAGTCATGGGAAAAGAACGAATCTTTTTCAATGATTCAATTATTACAATAAACATTTAGATTCATTGAGTGAAGAACAGTTCGAGCTGTGAATAGTTGTTTAGAAAGTAGTTGTGAAAAGTATGATTTGAAATTTCAAGGCGAAGTTGTCGTATAGAACATTTTTTGAAAGCTTGAAAAGATGAAAAACATCTCGTTTGACAGTGGATAACTTTAGTGAATTATAAGTTGTAATTAATTCATCCAGTTTGTTTTCAGTTTTTGAAGCGACGAAAATCGCGGAGTTTTTGAGAAAAACAAAATAGTGTTGAAAATACTCACCTCCTGATAGAGCCTTCTAACAATCGATCCATCCAATTAGGGAATCCATCCAAAACATTTCCAACATTTATTCCTTTTTGCGATGTTCTATGCAACTTTTTACGCTGAGAATAAAGGCTTTGTTCTAGTTTTTATTTTCATTTCTTACCTCTCCCATAGATGCATATTCGTCATTTCTATATGAATTATCATCTTCTTCACTTGTCGTCTGATCTTCATCAGTATCAATAAAATTCTTTCGACTCGCTTCAACGTGTTTAGGATGATAAATTGAGAAGTACAATTTCCAACCACATAATGCAAGTACTGTACCAATACATTGACGTGGATTTATTGACTGAAATCATGAACTTCAGAACTTATTTCCACTTGTGGATCTACCTTCAATCTTTTATACATTGTTTCACACATTTCAGCGCCTTTAGGCGTTGAAATTTCTTCAGTGGGAAGGGTGTGCTCCAACAGTTTTCTGAACCATTCCAGATTTTTCGGAACAACCAAATATCCAAACGAAAATGTTTTATTACTAAAAATCGTTTCTTGATTATTATGAAGATAAACAGAAAACTCACTTTCTGATAGGATAAATTGATTGAGCAAATTGATGCAACAATTGTTCCTTATTATCTTCGTCCACTAAACAGACTAAGGATCTACATCCAGGTTTCAATAGTCGAATCATTCCAAAATATGTTTCAGCGCGAAGTTCGTGCATCAAAGGACGCATAACTGACATGATTCTGAAAAAAAACCTCATGTTTTATTGTTTTTCGTATTTTAATTAAAACCTACCTCTGCGCTTTGGAATGTTGGTTCTTTTGATTACTTTCCTGATCTTTTGCTTGAGTTTTCGGATCATCTGGATGCCATTCACTTCCATCTGAAGTAATATCCGCCACATCATTCGCTTTGAATCGTTTCCGTTTTTCTTTTCCCAAAGTATCCGTAACATTGAAATAATTCAACGTATATCCGACTCCCATAATGATGCAAAGTGTTCCAAGTACAGACAACGCCATATACATTTCCTCGTGAGTCAAATAAAACCAACATGCTTCGATAGTTCTCGTGAATGCGCGACTCCATTTTGTGAAAAAGCCCAAACTGAACTCATCATTCAGATGATTTATTCGACATGTTTCATCCAATCGTTTTCTCTGTTCAACAACATCATTTATACGTTCATTCGTCTCTTCTTTTCTTCCAGTCCATGCGTTGTCTAACCATATGAACTTCGCTTTCACATATTCAATTCTCCAAATTATCAGGAAATCACGAGAGTTTTTCTGTAAGCATACGGAATGAATGATTTCTATGAGTTTTGTTTAAAAAATCACCTGCGAATCCGTTTTCTTTCTTTCAATGAATGGTGTCAACCAACTTTCTTGTCTATCAACATAAATATACGAAAAGTGCACGTGCTTGTTCGCCCATTGTTCCTTTGTATCCTTTACATATTCACGGAATGCCTCAACATGCTCATTTTCAGCACTTCCAGACATGACAGGGAAGATAACGCAAAGATGGCGAGGAGACCGAGAAGAAACCGGACAAACAGCATCGAAAACTGTTGTTGATGATAACTACAATAAAACCAACTATGATTTATATATGGGGGTTCTAGAACTTACTCTCGGTAAAACCAACAATTTGTTTTTCTCAATGAAATCTTCCAGTGTTTCTTTTTTTAGTTGACTTGCATGACTTATGGATAACCTTGCAACGGCATCGTTCTGAATTATTTTATCGTGAAAGTAGAAAATAATTATAAGAAACTTACATTTTCGAAATCATTGTAAATCAAAATGTTTTCACAAGCTGTACATTTAATGTCCAATGAGTTTCGCAACGCATTCACTTCATCAGTGTTTTCTGATAAAGAAACATATGCGAATTTGGCAAAGCCTGAGAATTTCATCGCTGCTAACAAGTATCGAACTCTTGGTTCGGCACCGGCTCCGAGAATAATTACAGAAACCTTAAATTTTCTAATTAATCTAAATTTCAGAAACATCACAAACCTTGTTAGTACTTCTCCACTGTTCAACGAATCTTTGCAAGGCTGGTCGTGATCCAATTCTTGTCATGAAATATTCAGGAATCACTTTCTGAGCAAACTGGCGGATCGTCCTAGAAAAAAAAATTTTTAGATTCTGTTATCGGATAGAGGTACTTACTTATCGGACATCTGAACAAAATCATGCCTCAGTGGAATAACTCTTCCTTCAACAACTGCCACGATAGACGGAAGTTGTGAAATGCGCAATTTCTCCAACAAGTTTCCATCAGTCATCGCGTTAATTGTCGCAATACCGTACCCTTCAAAAGAATCGACTTCAGATTTGCCCTACGACATGAAAGAACAACTCACCTAAGGGTTCTAAATCTTGCACGGCTGATTTCCACACAGATTGAAGTCGGAAACACAGTTGACAATAATTTGAATATGCATAAATAATAAACGGTTGGGTCTCTGAACGTTCGAGAACAGAATGTTGGTATGTTCGATAAGAAATACGATGTGTTCCAAAGTATCCATCATCAAATCCACCAAAGCCAAAGCCGAACTTAATAATTTTTTTAAATTATTGACTACCTAACTTCAATGACTACAACTTACGAATTGGTCATATCTTCCTCCGAATCCGCCTCTTCCATTCTGTGGAGTTTCGTCGAATGTTCCAAATCTATCATATCTTTCCCGTTTTGTTGGATCTTGTAATAGTTCGTATGCTTTACTTATTTCCATGAATTTTTCAGCCGCATCGGGAGAACTATTCTTGTCTGGATGCCTGGAGATGATTTCCATTTTTTCAAAACGTTTTTTGAAGCTCAAAAACGTACCATTCTTTCGCTAATGCTTTATATGCTCCTTTGATTTGTTTTGTCGATGCTGATTTGCTCACTCCGAGTACTTTATAAGGATCCTGATTATTTGCAAAAACATAAATCGCCAAAAAAACCAACAATAATAAAGGTGTGACCTTCATAATAGGTTAATTATCCCTGAAAATTACCAGATATTATTTTTGATAACCCGATAAATAAAACAATATAGGAAAAGCTCAAGTGGTCATCTTTTTTCTTTTGCAAAATGGCAGATCGATCTCTTGGAGCTCTAGCGAGAGACAACGTAGGACGAGGAGAGATGATAGAGAAACACACATTCTTTCCTGTTCGTTAGAGCGAAAATGCATTTCGACTTTTATTGTTGTTATTTTTTTGTGATTTTTTTATTTTTGTAAAATAAATAAATAGTAGGACATCATAAGTACAAAAATTACAGTTGAATGACCCGGTTGATTGGTGTGCATGTAAAAGAATTCAAGACTAGGGAAAATGGTTAGGTATCATTAAAAAATCTATCGCCGAATGTCGCTTTCGAAATGTCCAATAAAAATTTGTTTGCAGATTGAATATTGTGAGTTTCAACTTGTGTGAAGTATGCAGTTGCTTTGTTGAAAGCATTGCTCATATGTTGATTCGACTGAAATTTGATTTTTAATTTCTATGTCCAAATATTTAATTATATTCACCTTTTGTTGTGCCAAATCTTTCAAAGTTCCAATTCTCGAGTTGAGAACTGGCGAATTTGCATCACATCTCGGCCTTTTTCCGTCTCCAAGTGTTTGTTGCGTTAAATAGAGCTCGAATATTTGTAGAATCGTGCGCAATCTAAAATTTTCTCAGTTTTTAATCAACATGTTCATTCTTACTTTTGCGAGTGTGCCGTTTTCTTGCTTGAAATTAGATTTGTCAAAAAACTTGATTCATCCTTTGATGATTTATTCAACCATCGAATTAACGGACTCAATATATCATCAGATTGTGTTATGTTTGCTGGGAGATGAATATATCTTGAAGATATCCATTGAGCCAATCGAGCCAAAAGGCTAAGAAGAGCAGACTCGTTCGAAATATGCCTAAATATGAGTATCTTTAAAGTACCTAGTCGTTCAAGAACTTACTTTGGTTTAATATTAATGACATAGTTATGCAATTCGAAGAACATGTTCTCGTCTCGCGAATTTCCATAATCCATTAACACTCGCAACGTCAATGGTTGAGCCTGAACTTTATTTTCGGACGATGGTACTGTCAACAGATAGTTTTTGATCGACTTCAGAGAGTTACTGGGGAATTGTATCCAGTGCATCAATTCAGCCCAACTACTATCAGTTCCTGAAATAGATCATAAGTATTTTTGAAAAACCTATTTAATGAATAACTCACTCAAGAAATAACTGGCAATTGTTTTCTCCATAACCTTCAGTGCTGTTGTCAATTGATCAGAATTGAGTGTTTCGATGAGTGTATTTAGAGAAGTCAGAACAAATGGGGAGTTTTGATTAGTGGCCAGATATTCGTTCCAAAGAGAGACGAGAGATTCACCAAGTTTCGGATCACTGATGTTTTTCCATAATGATGTGAGCTCTCGAGCAACATGACAGAAAGCACGCAAATTGGCTGAAATATCAAAAAAACGTCGTCTGCTCCAATTGTTTCATCTCTATGACATATCATATAATTCTCAACTTACTGTGATTTACGGCCAATGAATTAACATCCGATATTAATGAATTGTAGGCTGCTGGTGCCAATGCAGCATCACTCTTCAACAATAGCTGACACTCTGTTCTCAACCATACTTGTTGTTTTGCCAGTGATTCTTGTGAGAATGGCTTTTTGGGCACAAAATTGCACAATTTTCTCCATATAAGTTGAATCGCGCCAATGGTTTCAGTTGGATTAGATAAAGAATCAGCTGGAAGACAACTTCCAACAACAATTGACAGTCTTTCCGCCTCTTCGTTTTCCACACTTCCCCAGTCGCTTCTCGAGCTTAGCGATCTCACCAACACCGACAACGATGCTCCGACTTTGTCGTAATTTCTAGGTCTCGAAGCGATTCGAGCCAAAACTCCGAAAATTGCTGCGAGATAAGACGGTCGACTGTCTTCGTTCATTTGTCCAAGAATGGTAGTCCATGGAATTCTGACAAATATCTGAGAAACAAAAGAAGAGCAATCGGGAGATCTTAGTTCTAAACACTTTTCCATGGCTATCACGGCATGTTTAGAAGGCCAAAGTAGCTGCCAATTGAGTCCAACTAATTGACGCTCCTAAAGAATACCAAATTTTCATTTGATAACGCACTTTCAACTTACAATAACATCGTAATAATGTTGACTACCGGTTGTTAAAATCGACAGTTTCTCGAAATAGAATTGCCAAACCAATGATTGAACATTCTCCATGCCAGGTGGTATACTCGAATTATAATGTAGCGAATTCAACAATTCCACAAATCTATCCAAAACTAGGTTTGCTTCTTTCTCGTTAGTCGGTGCAAATGGTGGATGGGTTGGTGAATATGGTGCAATAAGAGGAGAAAATACAGCGGCAATTCGGTGAAAACTTTGAACAAGTTCATGTTGAATAATATTTGGAGATTGATTTGCAATGTAGGAATCGCGAATAGGAACGAATAAGAATAATTGTGCCAGGCGACTTATTTCGTCCATATATTTGCCCCAAATTCTGAAAATTATACTCTACAATATGTCATAATTTTTGTAAAAGAATCTGAAGGTTTCTGTTTAGAAAAAATATATTCTCACCCATAGAAATTAGGTCGATTCTTCCTTGCATCATCCAGTTTCTCAGCCAAAATTCTCGCACATTCATCTGCTTTCGCAGCTCCCAGATCCAAACTCGCTTTCTTTTTCAAAATTTCGCGAGCTTCCAATTTATCACAAAACGCTTCTAATAATGAAATAGGCGTCGTTCTCGTATTACAACCCTCTAATGCTAATGACAATCCACTCGCAATATTCGATGGGAATTGATGAAAAATGAAGAATACAACATGTTGGAGGCATAGCCGATGCAACTCGGATTTCGAATCGAGTTGACTTGCCAAATTGGTGAATGCAATTGGTAGAAGAGCGGCGAACTGTTGAGGTGGTAATCCGGCGGCAGCTTGTTGCATACCAAGTCGGCCTAAAATTTAAAACAGAATACATTACTGAGTGACTTGGATTTAGTAAAAAAACATTTTGAAATTTTCATAAATTGTGTGTCACAATTTTAAAGAGAAATTGGTTTCTTCAAAGATTGGGTTCCGTTATTAAAATAATTACGTGATTCATTTTTTTTCCTATTCATTTTTTATTTCAGAAAATGCCACCAGCTGAATTAGAAATAGATGACTCTTTACATCTTCTTCGTTTAGTTACACACAGAGAATTTACACATCATCTCGAGTTACTCCCAGGTAAATTATTATGGTCGAAAGTATTATAGCCTAAAAAGTTTAGGTGCCAAAGAGCTATTTATCGATAAATGTCTTCTCCGTCCAATTGATAATGTTGCCACGTCATCTGATATGAAAAAACACGGAGTGAAACGAATAGCCCAGTTCAAACTCGAACAATCACCTCAAGCATGGAGTATTGATGTGGACCATCGAGTATTTTTCTTGAGGCCAAGTGTAGAAAATGCGAATAAGTTAGTAGAATACGCAGAAGAAATGTCGAAAGGTATTCTTGTGATTCAGTAGATATTATCAATAAAATACTATTTCAGACAATTCATTGGCTGTGATTTGGTGTAATCGAAGAATGAAACAGTGTGATCTTATATTTGAATCTGCTGGTGTTTTCGGGCGAATTCGTCAACTTGAGATCAATATGTGTCTATTGCCGATTGAAAACGATCTTTTTTCTCTTCAACATTCCGAAAGTGCACAACCCGATCTTTTCTCAGTTGCCAACATTTTCGTGGCTCTTCAGAATCTTTATGGTGTTATTCCGACTGTTTACGGACTTGGATCGGAGACCAAAAAACTTTGGAATCTAGTCCATCGACTATGTTCAAAAAACGAACCACGTGCTCGACCAGATCAGCCAATCAGCCATCTATTTGTATTTGATCGACAATTAGATCTAATGCCAGTTTTATTAACAGGCGCTTCTTACGAGGGATTACTTCACGAATTTTTCACAATAGATTGTGGTAAATTGTCATTCCCGCATGATATGAGAAGACATTCTCCAATCGGACCATTAGATTTTGACTGGATTGAGATTGATCCAGAAGAGGAGAGAGAATCGATGAATAAAAACAGAGGTAAATCATCTAAAAAAGTTTCACAAAAACTTATAACTTTCCATAGGTGATACTGTCAAATTGGACAATTGTGAAGATATTTTCGCTTCGATTCGGAATAAGCATGTGACAGCTGCTCTCGAATTCTTACATGCTAAAGCAAAGTCTATTCAAAAAAGCATTGAAAAGTCGGCAATGATAGAAGACGTGGCAGATTATCGTAATTTTGTCGAAAAAGATTTACGATCTCTGAAATCTGATCACAAACACTGTGAACTCCATATTAATGCATGTGAGATGATGATGAATAAAGTGAAAATGGAGGATTATCGAACAAGGTTCAAATTGGAGCATGAAATGTTGTTGGGAACTTGCAACAACGAAGACTATTTTGACTTTGTATTTGAACGAGTTTCGATGAGAACTTGTCATGATGTGGTTATTTCAATGATGGCATTGGCAAGTATCAAAATGGACGGACTACCAGATGATACTTATGATGATTTCGTTGAAATGTATTTACAAAAATATGGGTGAGTTTGTTGTTATATTTTGAAATTGATATTGTTTTTCCAGATACGAGTGTCTTTTCGAAATGCAAAATTTGAAAAACTCTGGAATAATCTATGCAAAACGACACGGCTCAAAAACAAGCTCGAAAACATGGGAAAGTCTTGCGCGTCGATTTAAAATTGTTAAAGGAAATGAGACAATGGATATGTCGAATCCATCCGATATGAGTTATGTGTTTGGTGCCAGAATAGCTCCATTGTTATGTAAAATCGTTCAAGACACAATGGAAAACGGTTGGAATAAAGTCGAATATGAGAAGATTGTTGGTTTTTTTTTTTATTTTCTTAGCCGTGATGAAAAATGGACGGAGAAAAAAAGAATTTGTGAAAGCACTGACGTATGTGAGAAGATATCTTCGATTCACCATCTCATCGTCCAGAGAACCACATTCGGTATCGTTTTCTTTCTCCAAAGCTCTAAGAGTCATTTGACCAAGAATCGGTAGAAGTTGAACACGTTGTCTCTCAATTTCACAACATATACTCGAAAGACTCATCTCTAAATTTAAAACGAAGTTGATCAGCGAAGTAGACCAAGAAACATACTATTGGTGTACCATGTAGTTGGATGAAATCACCTATAAAATAAAACAAGCAAAAAACATAATAGTTTATTAACAANAGATAATGGTAATAAAATGTGATTTGTGGCCCTAAAGAGGGCCGTTGGGTTCGGTTTTGGTTTTGTTCAGCCAAATTTACTTCGATGAAGTATATTTGGTGACAGCCTTGGTTCCTTCTGACACGGCGTGCTTGGCCAATTCTCCTGGAAGAATCAATCGGACGGCGGTTTGGATTTCGCGAGATGAGATGGTAGATCTCTTGTTGTAGTGAGCCAATTTCGATGCTTCAGCGGCGATTCTTTCGAAGACGTCGTTGACGAACGAATTCATGATTGACATGGCCTTCGATGAAACTCCAGTGTCTGGGTGGACTTGCTTGAGAACACGGTAGATGTAGACCGAGTAGGACTCCTTTCTCTTGGCGTGTCTCTTCTTGTCTCCCTTTGGCTTGACGGCCTTGGCGGCTTTCTTGGCTCCTTTGGCAGATGGCTTTGGTGGCATGTTGAACGAGAACTTGTGAACAAGTATAAAGAAATGAATGAAATTATTTATTTTTGTATTGCGTGCGGAATGGGGCGGAGCTTAGACCACGCCCCATTCCACACGAAACAAACAACGAACAATTTGGGTGTCCCCGCGCGGTGGTAACTCCGCCCATTCCGCACAAAAACTATATAAACACATGTTGTCTTCATTTTCCTCATTCTGTTTCAAACAGTCAAAAACTCTCAATCAATCATGTCTGGACGTGGAAAAGGAGGCAAAGCCAAGACCGGAGGAAAGGCCAAATCCCGCTCATCAAGAGCCGGACTTCAATTCCCAGTTGGTCGTCTTCACCGTATTCTCCGTAAAGGAAACTACGCTCGACGTGTCGGAGCTGGAGCACCAGTCTACTTGGCCGCCGTTCTCGAATACTTGGCAGCTGAAGTTTTGGAATTGGCCGGTAACGCCGCCAGAGACAACAAGAAGAGCCGTATCAACCCAAGACATTTGCAATTGGCCGTCAGAAATGACGAAGAATTGAACAAACTTTTGTCTGGAGTCACCATCGCTCAAGGAGGAGTCTTGC
>LR552634.1:0-19672 GCA_900536415.3 Caenorhabditis sp. 38 MB-2015
TGTCGAAATGTCGCGGTGTCGAAACGTCCGGTGTCGAAATGTCGCGGTGTCGAAACGTCCGGTGGCGAAATGTCGCGGTGTCGAAACGTCTGGTGGCGAAACGTCGCGGAGCCAGCCAAACGACTAGAACTCCACCAAGCTGCCCATCAACTTCAACAAGAACTCAACAATCGTTGGCAGAACATCAAACAATGTCTCGAACTGGTCCCCCAAAGCTCGAGAAAATGTGCCAATGTTGTGATTAGTGGGCAAGGAGTCGGTCTAGGAGCTGCTCAACTTCTAGTAAATGGATGTGCTCCAATGATACCGATTGAGAATATTTATTCAACGGCGAAGATGTCGAAGGAAGCAGTTTTCAACAGAATTCAAACAAGATTTGGTAAAAATTGCATTTTGGTGTATGTCACATCACCTCAAACTTCCTATCTTCCAAAAATTGTAATAGCTAAATACATGTATCGATTTTTGGGTTCTATAATTAGTTATTTTCAGTGTCAAGTTCGTATTTGGCCAGTTGGAGCAGCTGATTCCATCGAAGCACTCTACAAACTCAAACGACGATTTTTGCTCCAATAAAGAATTGAATCACTTGGAGGGGTCATGTACATAAAGAAACTTGAAAAAATAATAAATTCAACTTTGACACTTTTCCGAGAGAACTAGACGTGTTGACAATAGAGCAAAGCCAACTCGGGCTGAGCCTGTTACAGGCCACTTTGGACTTTCTTTTACGAGATGTACCTTCTTTTGTAGAAATTGATACGCTGAACAAAAATATGTGATCAATTTTTAGCCGGAAACTTTTCTGAAGCTCAAAATTTAGTGCCCACAAGGGTTTTTTCGGCGATCAAAAACATTGATTGTGTGGCTGAGGTTGGCTGTCGGTGACATGAAAAGTATAATAGTTCGTAATTTCTCGGTTGGCATCCCTTCATCGATTTTTCAGGATAATTATAAACTTACTGTCTGTAATTCTTAGTTGTAAATCAGTTTTCCTGCACAAGAATATTCCGTTATAATTTGGACCAAAAAGTTTTGACTCATGTTTAACAATAAATCAAAATATTACTAAAGGAAGAATTTGTTCGTTAACCGTTCTTGTTCGATTTAAACCAAAACTATTTGAAACTTCAGACCAAATTTACACATACAATACTTGCGCTGATCTTTCCCGGGTTCTTAAAACTTAGGTCCTGTATCTCTTATTTTATTTTTATGTATTGTATTTTTTTTGTATTCCACAAGTGTTGAATTACAATTATGTATACATTTTGAAGAAAATTCTGAATAGGACCGTGACTCCTAAAAAACTCCTTGAATCAGGTCCACAAAAACCAACCCGGACGTGTTTGTTTTTTTTTTCATTCGAACATATTTCAACGAAATTATAGTGTTAAACAATTGCATTTTGTCTTAAACAAAAAATACCACTGATAACTCCTATTTTCACCGAAAAATAAGAGGTCAACCAATATTTAACACAATAAATTGTGTACATGTTCATTTGTTCAATACCAAACAGATCAGTTCCAACACCGGGCTCGATTAAAGCAACACCTGAAGCAAAAATGCATGTCTGTATTAATGGTCACCGATAACAACTGACGTGTTCTCTATCACGAACAAAAAAATGATCACGAAAAGTTAAAAAATGACCGAGTTTGAGTCGGATAACTAAAAAAAGGCGAAAATCGTTTTGAAAATTCTTCTCAGTACAATCAGCACAAAGTGTGTCAACACTCTGGCCACATACATTTTAATTGACGACTTTTTATTTGAAAATGTAGAGAGAAACCCCGTGGACAACGAGAAAAATATTCACGTAAAAAGTAAAATATTTCATTTTTTAAAACGTGTATTAAGGAGGTAATTCAAATCTGATTTTCCATGTGAAATTCGAATGGCTGAAACTCACTTCGCTTAAAATATTGTGATTTCATATTTTGGGATCCTAATTTTAACAGTGTTCACTTCAATTTCCAATAGGTTTTGTCGATTTTTTTTTGTTTTCAATAAAAATCGATTAGCTTCATCGTGTCCAATATGATACTTTCTGAATCTCATCAACTCACCGAGTCGGGTCCAAAAAAGCAATCGAACCTTTCAACGAAATTATAGTGTCAAACACTTTGCCCTTTTTCCACTAATCGCCTAAAAAAATACTGCTGATAACTCCCATTTTTACCGATAAATAAAGGCAAACCAATAACAATTATATATGTCGATGTTCATTTTTTGGTGGCCTGATACGAACAATGTTCGTTGTTTTATTTATCATTGTCGTTTTCGTTTTTTTAACCAACCTTATTTTCAGTCGATTTTGATATTTTTTCTTCAGGAAAATGTCAGTTTTTGTATCACCATTCTCCTCAAGTTTCAAAACCACCAGATCACAACAAATGCATCAAAATATGGTTCATTCAGACGAGGTAATTTTTTTGGCACTGTTTCACCCTGATCCTATGTGACTGTCAAGAAAACCATAAGAAGGTGTTAATGGACTTCAAAAAAAACCCCTATGCTATTCAATGAAGTCGAAAGTCGAAAAGATATTTCAAGTTTTCAGAGCAAATTTTGAGCTCAATTTTCTCCGTGCAGAGTTCAGCAAAAGTAAAATATATAGGAAGCCATAGGCCTCTTTGAAAAGTCCGTTAAACCACTCATGTGATTCTCTCGTGAAACCCAAGCAACTCTATTGTGTATCTAATTTAGGTTAATTGAAAATAAATAGAACATGGTACAATTAATTCCTATTTTGGAACTCTGGTACATGTATGTCGGGCTTGATCATAAATGATACGAGAAATTAGGGGTTTTTCTAGTTTTGAAGACACCTCGTTGGAGATCATTCTTTAGTTATTACTCCTTTTCTGTTGAGTTTAAAATGTGTGAAATACATTTTCAAAAACTTGATCGTTTACCTAGAAAAATTTTTTCCAAAGTCACTAATTTTCTAATCAGTTGGGTGTCTTTAAAGTTTTCTGTTCAATTATTTTTATTTATTACATCACACGTTATCTTATCAATGTATTTTTTTGTTTTCAGGAGTTCGAATGTGAAACTTGCGGTGATCGATTTGAAAATCCTGAAAAATTGAGAAATCATCTCCCCATCCACACTGTCGAACAACCATTCACCTGCGAAATTTGCGAAAAACCCCATCGACTCAGAGGTTCAACTGTTTATCCTATCAATAAATTAACAAAAAAAATTGTGTTTTTAGCCCACTTGAACCATCACATGGAGACAGTTCACAAGAAAAACGTATCAAGAAAACGTGGAAATTCTTCAACAGCTGTTATTCCTACCAGACCTACATTTCAAGAATTGTAATTTCAGTTTCAGTTCTGGTCAGAAAAATATATAAAATATTTTTTTTAGGTCGTTCATCATCCCAATTTGCCTTCCAAATGGACAACTACTACAAACTTGTATTCAGAAACCATTTCTTTGCAGAATTTGTGGAAAATCGTACAAAATCAGAGGTAAAATTTGATATTTACCCGAGTTGGACCCAAACATCGGATCAAAAAATAGGAACATCTTCTCGCAGCCGGCCGAACGTTAAACAGAGATGTTCAAATTTTTGGTACCAAAGGTTTTCGGGTACGCCAACATGATGAAAATGTTCTTTTTTCACCAAAAAAGAGCTGAAACCGAGTTCTCCCCTGTTTTAGGTTCAAAATTGAGTAAACGTCATGGTTATGTTTTTTTGCACCAAACTCGAGTTTGTACATGTTTTAGGTCCAAAACTGACTGACACAGAAACTCTTGAAAGTTTTCGTTCAATTTCGGACCTAAAAAAATTAATGTTGGATCTAAAATCGGGGAGAATACAGTTATTTTTTGGTGAAATATGAGCAACGCCATCATGTTTGGCGTACCCGAAAACCTTTGGTAACAAAATTTGAACACTTTTTTTCAAAAGTTCATCCGGCTGCAAAATGTCTCGGAGCTGTTCGATTCAACTTCTGAAGTCAAAATTTCATGACCAGGTCAAATTCAGTGCTCCGTTTCATTATTTCGTACCTGAATCAGACCTAATTTTTGAAACATACCAACTAAATTGGACCGACCTGCTTTAAAAAAAAATTGTGTCAAATCGGATTTCATTTTACACAAATTACCTGAACTGGACTCGTTTGAGGGATTTTTTTTTTGTTATCTAGTTCGATTTCAAGGTATTTCAAGTGCCTTTTGAAGAAACGGTCCTATTCCGGGCCTGTCTTCTTGGACGCTGCCTAGTCCTATTGGTTAGCTTTTGACAACATCAAACAAAATTTCATGATTCAGGTGGCGTACGGCATCATATTTGGAGAAAGCACAAAGCCCCAGGAGAACCACTACATGAAGATGAATTTATGGATATGACGAAGAGTTACTTGTTTTCTGGGTTACCGAATTATTCAACGCAAGCCGAAAACGACAGATCCCAATTTCTTTTTCGTTTTTCATGGGATTTTTGAGTTCCGGTAGTTATCATTGATTAAAATTGTATAAATTTATATGTTCATGTATTTCTTTGGAAGTGATTGTACTCGGGGAAAAAACGGCAAGCGTGTCGCAAGGCTTTTTCCTTGTCGCAAGCTTGCGGCAGTTTGTCGCAAACTTGCGACACATTTTTTCTGGCGCAAGGGTGTCGCAAGCCGTGCAGTAGTTTTGCTGCTAGATGTCGCAAAGCTTGCGACTATTGGCGCAAGAACNCTTGTCGCAAGCTTGCCGATTTTTCCCCGAGTAGATTTCGATTTGTCAGTTTGAACAATAAAATTGATTTAAAAAAAAAAAAGTTGTATTTAAAATCAATGCATGCCCTCTTCAGCATTGTACAGTGTTTCGATAGAATCATCTGCTTCGATTGGCCAAATACGAACTTGAGGTTGGAAATCATAAATTTAGGCCACCCAGGAATTTTGGGGTGTTGTGTCATATTCCTAAAGATGGGCTGCAAAATAATGGTCCGCAAAAGTGCGACAGAGCGCACATAACTCATTGAGAGACAGCGGATTTTTAATGAATGGGACTATTCTAATGAGAGCACAAAAATTTTTTTTTTGAAGTAAAACATGCAAGTATCTGCACTTTTCATCAAATTTTCTTTGAATCCTATTGATTACTCAAAGAGTTACTACGAGCCTAAGAAGGTCAACGTGAGTTCGACAGAAAACTAAAAATGAAATCATTTGGAAATCCGTTCGACTTTGTTTTGATCTTCTGACGAGCTCGACAAACTTATCAGAAATTTGATTTTTTTTTCAATTTTTACAACAATCACTGCACGTTCATGAAAATGACCTCGTATTGAGCTTTACCATTTATTTCGTTTTGCTCATAACGAGCATAAAATCAAAGCAACACCTGAAGCTAAAATGCATGTCTGATAACAAATACTAAAAGTATGACGTGTTTTCTATTACGGACAAAAATGATCACGAAAAGTTCAAAAAATCACCGAGTTTGAGTCAAATAACGAAAAAAGGCGAAAATAGTTTTGAAAATTCTTCTCAGCACAATCAGCACAAAGTATGTCAACACTCTGGCCACATACATTTTAATTGACGACGTTTTATTTGAAAATGTGGAGAGAAACCACGTGGACAGCGAGAAAAAAGTTCACGTAAAAAATAAAAAAATCCATCTTTTTGAAACGTGTGTTGAGGAGGTAATGAAAATCTGATTTTCCATGCAAAATTCGAATGGCTGAAACTTTGCTTAAAATATTGCGATTTCATATTTTGGGATCCTAATTTTAACAGTGTTAACTTCAATTTCCAATAGGTTTTGTCGATATTTTTAGTATCGATTTTTAGCTTCAGGTGTTGCTTTATTTTATCTTCATGGCGAGTTCAACAGGAGCTCATATTTTTTTGTCGATCTCAAACGGAGGTCCACTGGAGTTCATTTTTGGCGTTCTGAGCTTGTACCTACTACTATCTTTTACCAAGCGACTGCCAGACATCAAAAAAAAATCTCAGTAACTTCCCAAAAATTGGACTGCCATTTCTAAAAGACTCTTCAAGTCGATCAGGTCTACAAAAAATCAACCCGAACATTTTTTTTTCATTCTCTTATCTTTCAACGAAATTATAGTGCCAAGTTAAACAATCGTTTTGCCCTTTTTCTCTCAAAAATACTGCTGGTAACTCTTTTTTTCACCGATAAATAAAAGGTCAACCAATATTTTACACAATAAATTGTGTACATGTTCATTGACCCTATATGTATTGAAAACTTATGATATTTTCTATTTCGTGCTTATCAGTGTTTTTTTGTTTCCAGGAGTTCATATGTGATACATGTGGCTACCAGTTTGCAAACCGCTGGAATTTAAAAGAGCACCTCTCCATTCACACTGGCCAAAAACCATTCATCTGCAAAATTTGCGGAAATTCGCATCGAACTGAAGGTTTGATTATTTATTTTGGTAACAGTTTAAAAAAACATACATATTTAGCCCTCTTAAAGAAACACACGAAAAGGGTGCACAACGAAATATTATCAAAGAAATCTAGAAATGAACCTCCATCAACATCGACAAACACAACGCTCCTTCAAGAATCTGTTATCGTCGGACCTATCAATGAAGAAAAGTAGATTTCTAATTCACCTAGAGGAAATTAAAGGAAAAAAAAACATATTTTCAGATCAGTTATTCTTCCAATATATCTTGACAACAAAGAGCTTCGCGAAATCATATCTGGGCACACTGGAGAAAATGAATTTATCTGCAAATTTTGCGGAAAATTGTTAAAAAACAGAAGTAAAATCTTGAAATAGTAACTAGTTTATTGATTAGATAGTCCCTGGAACGGACAAAATCAGAAAATACGGGAAAAAAATGGTTGAAGTTGTGCCCGGTTCAGGAGAACTCACTTTCGCGCCAATTTAGAACTACCTGAAATGGATCAAACAATTTTTCTCAGAAATAAACTTTTCATTTTTTCGCAAAAAAAAATTTGATTCAAATAATAGAACTAGAGTCGTTCCAAAAAGTTCCGGTTTGGTCAGATTTTTTGGTCCGATTTAGAAATACTTGAAATTTAAAGTTGTGGCCAAGCCCGTTTTATAAAATATATTAAAGCAACACCTGAAGCTAAATTGCATGATGATCAACAATAAAAAATGCTAAAAATATGAAAAAAGTTAAAAGATTATCTGAGTCAAATAACGAAAAAAGGCGAAAATCGTTTTGAAAATGCTTCTCAGCACAATCAGCACAAAGTGTGTCAACACTCTGGCCACATACATTTTAATTGACGACTTTTTATTTGAAAATGTGGAGAGAAACCCCTTGGACAATGATAAAAAAATTCACGTAAAATATAAAAACAATTTCATATTTTTAAAACGTGTGTTGAGGAGGTAACTCAAATCTGATTTCCCATGTGAAATTCGAATGGCTGAAACTCTTCGCTTGAAATATTGTGATTTCATATTTTGGGATTCTAATTTTAACAGTGTTAACTTCAATTTCCAATAGGTTTTGTTACTTTTTTTGGTTTCAATTTTTAGCTTCAAGTGTTGCTTTAAGTCATAAGAATCGGTTCGAACCCAATTGTTTAAAGTCAGAAATGATAGCTTCTGAATAGGGTCCAACCAAAAAATTTTTTTTTTCCGACTAGTTTGTTTTCAACGAAATCAAACAAAATTTTGATTCAGGCAGCGTACGGGCTCATATTTGGCGATCTCATAAAGCACGCGGAGAACTAATGCATGAAGAAGACTTCATTGATCTAACAAAAAATGCTTCAATTTCTGCATCATCTGGAAATAGTGGAACTATGGAGATGTTACCGGATAATTCTTCACAATCAAGTAATTCGTCAATCAACACATCGCAAAGAGAAAATGAGAAATCATAATTTTTTAATTTCGTGGGATTTTTAAGTTTAGATATTATAACGTTAAATGATCAAAATTGTGTAAATGTAAATGTGTTTCTTTGGATGTGATTGTAGATTTTGACTTGTCAGTTTGAAAAATAAAAAAGTTTCAGTTCCACATCATCTGAGCAAATGATTTCTTTGTTCATTGAGAAATGATGGTAAGATGGTATTAACTGATTTATCCAAATTGAAGAAACACCTGAAGTTAAAATGCATGTCTGTATTGATGATCAACGATAACGAATACCAAAAGTATGACGTGTTCTCTATCACGGACAAAAAAATGATCACGAAAAGTTCAAAAATGACCGAATTTTAGTCAAATAACAAAAAAGGCGAGAATCGTTTTGAAAATTCTTCTCAGCACAATCAGCACAAAGTGTGTCAACACTCTGGCCACATACATTTTGATTGACGACTTTTTATTTGAAAATGTGGAGAGAAACCCCGTGGACAACGAGAAAAAAATTCACGTAAAATATAAAAACAATTTCATATTTTTAAAACGTGTGTTGAGGAGGTAATTCAAATCTGATTTCCCATGTGAAATTCGAATGGCTGAAACTCACTTCGCCTAAAATATTGTGATTTCATATTTTGGAAGCCTATCTTTAACACTTCAATTTACAATGGGTTTTGTCAATTTTTTTTGGTTTCGATTTTTAGCTGCAGGTGTTGCTTTAAGACGTATCTTTCAAAGAACCAGATCTAATCAGGCTCCTGTCTGGAACTAGGCGGCTCCCAGACTTTTGCAGATACCCAAAAATTCTAAAATGTGAACACCTTTAAACGAAATTTTTTCCCTTCTTTCTCAAAAATCACTGCTGATAACTTCCATTTTGGCCGATAACTAAATTTTTAATGAGCTGATACGAACAATGTTCGTTTTTTTTTTCTGTAAATACCATTTTTCAGTAAAACATGCGAAATAGCATTTGGGGACATGAAAAACATGATTAGTAATCAGCTGCTTCAACTGGTCAAAAACGAGACTGGGCTGGAAATCAGGAATTTTAGACCTTGAAATCAATATAGTTGTTATCTTTTGAGGAATATAGGAAGTTTGGACTTTGCTCCAACCGAGCCTTCAACCGAGTTACATGTCTGGAATCATGGCTAGACTTTTTGAGGCAGCAAAGAACATGTCCATAAATTTTCCACAATTGCGATGTTTGCTCATTATCAGATAAAAAGTGAACACTTGGTAATGTATTATTGATAATCACATTTTTGATGACATAAGATAATATGTTGAAAAAAGAAAGAAAAACTATTATTTATAATTAATATGTTGAAAAGAACAGGAAAAAAATTGATTATAATCATAAATTCAATTTTTCTGTGTATAGGACGATGAATTTGGAGCGAACAGAAGTTTGTATGCCGCTTGTTAAATCTTCATAACTTGGTTTAGAAAAGTCTGTTTGGCTCCATATTCAGCATAGTTACACCCAAAGATGCCAAAAAATTACTCCAGTTTTTCTAAAAAGTGATATTTTGAAAAATCTTTAATTGAACATCTTTCAACGAAATAATAGTGTCAAAAGTTTTGCCCTTTTTTTCTTTTCTCACTAATCTTCTCTTTTCCCAAAAAATACCACTGATAACTCCTTTTTTCACCGATAAATAAAGGACAACCAACATTATACACAACAATTATAAATGTCTATGTTCATTTTTTGGTGGCCTGATACGAACAATGTTCGTTTTTTTTTTTTGGAAAATTGTCATTCTGCACTAAATCGATTACGCTCTTTCACATGAAACCAACTTTTTTTTCAGAAAGAAAGAGAATGTCCGATTCTGAATCACAATCATCCGAGTGTATCGAATACCCATGTAATCAATGTTCGAAAGTGTACAAAACCCAGCATAGGCTACTAAGACATGAACAAATTGTTCATTCTGCCGAGGTACTGTACATTGGGAAGGATCCTTAGGTATTCATAACTGGGACCTACTTAACCAGGCTCATGACCCAATTGACTAGGTCCCATCTGAATCGGACCTGGTTCAATAAAAAACGGGCGGGATCCGAAAAAACGAACCTGACCCAATACTTTAAAAAAATTTCCTGAAATGCAAAAAATAGTATCAGGTCAGTGTTTTTGATCCGGTCTGTTCTTTATTGGGACCAGGTTCGATTCAGGAGGTCCGTTTCAGAAACCACAATACATTCAGATCCTGAAACGGACCACCTGAATCGGACTTGGTCCAAGTAAAAACAGACCTGACCCCATATTTTCTGAATTTTCATGAATTGGACCCAAAAACAGGACCTGACCCCATATTTTCCGAATATTCATCATTTTAACAAACCTCTGATTATGTTGACTACTAATTATTATTTCAAAAAGATGTTCAATTTCTGAAAATCGTAAAAATGATCGGAACATAGAACCAGGTCCGTTCAAACTTTGCTCTTGTCAGATTTTTAGGTCTAATCCAGGAAAACCCGAAAAAAATATATCCAGGTCAGGTTTTTTGATCAGGTCTGTTCTTTACTCGATTCAGTAGGTCCATTTCAAAAACCAAAATACAGACAGATCCGGAAACAGGCCACCTGAATCGAACATGGTCCAATAAAAAACGGACCTGACTCTATATTTTCTGAATTTTCATAAATTGGATCTAAATTTTTTTTTTTTTTTTTTTGAATTTTCCTTTTTTAAATAAAACTCTGAATATGTTGGTTAATCACTTCAAAGAATTGTTTAACTTCTGAGAATCGTAAAATTGATCGAAAAATAGAACCAGGTTTCAGGAAATTGTTTGGTTGGTTTCAAATTGTGCTCTTGTCCGATTTTAGGTTGAAAAAATAGGACCAGATCAGTTTTTTTGACCCTGTCCGTTTTTTATTGGACCAGGTCCGATTCAGGAACCCATTTCAGAAACCACGTGTGTTGGGCTTCATCATAAAAGTTCCAAAAATGACCAATTTCAGTGTAAAAAGATCAGCTCCGGGTCTAGTTGGTCATAATCGGGTTGTTATAGACTTTTGAACTCATGTATGTATGTATGTTCTTTCAGTTTTGTAGTTTCTTGCTAAAAATTTCCTTAATAATCGTTATTTTATCAATAATTCTCTTTATTTGCAGAAATACAAATGTAAAATATGCGATAAACAATTAGCAAGCCGGGCCACCTTCCAAGAGCACCAATCCATTCATTCTGGCAAATTACCATTCGTCTGTAAATTTTGTGGAAGGGCTCATCGACTCGAAGGTTTGACTGATTTAGCTGGTCAATAATTCAGTTTTTTTTAGTATACTTGAAAAAACACATTCGGCGAAAGCATAGGAAAAATAATGCAAATAGAAAATCAGAGAAATCTGGAAGTGATTCTAAAGTTCTTCATGCTATCAAAAAAATTGAAAAAATATTGGCCAATTTTTCAATATTTGGAAATGGCGGAAATGCACTTCCATCAACTTCAACGAGCAAAACGAGAGAGCAAATCAAGGAGAAACCAGAAATTATTCAAAAATCTGTTATCGTCGAGCCTAAAAATCGAGCAGAGAAGTATGTAGAACACATATTCAATCTGAAAAAAAATGTTTTTTTTCAGACCAATTGTTGTCCGTGAAAAAAACAGACAAGAATCTTCAAAACCTAGTATTTTGCCGAAATCATCATCCAATAAGGTTAGGGTTCGCACTGGCGAGAAACCATACATCTGCAAATTTTGCGGAAGATCATATCACATCAAAGGTGAGAGGTTTTATCTACATAGTTACTGATTTTTCGATGGGGTGATTAGTGGAAAATCGGATTCATAAATGAAAATCGGACAGGTCCGAAATGGGTTTATCGATTTTCTTGAATCGGGTACGAACCAAAAAATAAACCCATTTTATTTTGTTAGTTAAAGCAACACCTGAAGCTAAAATGCATGTCTGTATTAATGATCAACGATAACAAATACTAAAAGTATGACGTGTTCTCTATTACGAACAAAAAAAAAGATCACGAAAAGTTAAAAGATTATCGAGTTTGAGTCAAATAACGAAAAAAGGCGAGAATCGTTTTGAAAATTCTTCTCAGCACAATCAGCACAAAGTGTGTCAACACTCTGGCCAAATACATTTTAATTGACGACTTTTTATTTGAAAATGTGGAGAGAAACCCCGTGGACAACGAGAAAAAAGTTCACGTAAAAAATTAGAAAATTTCATCTGTTGTGAGATTTTTTATTTTCTTTTTTTTCGACAAAAAAACATTTTTGTTTTGAAAAAACTAAATATTCTGGACAAATTAGTGGCACTGGAAGGACGAGAGGAAAGGAAAATGAAGGCGAATCGAGCAAATTGGTGAGCCTTTAGTTGGTGAGCTATTCAGAGGTTTTAGAAATCGCGATTTTTCCATTCAAAGAGATAAAATCGGGTTTCTATTATTTCTGAAAAAGCACACTTTTTTCTTTTCAAATAGTTAAATAATCAAAATTATTTAATGAACAACAAATAATACATGTATGAATTGGTTTATTTGTCTCATTGTCTTTCCTTTATGCTTCTTTTTCTGCTTTTGTAGCGATAATCTTCCCATATCAATTCTGCGAAACCACCAAACAAATTTTAAAAAACACTTCGAAAAAAACCGAGATATTTTCTTGAATCTTTTCATTGAATTATTACTGGATTGGGCAGAGGAATTGAAGAAGAAATAACTAAAAATCAACAAGATTTATTATGAAAGACAATCCAACAACATGTGCAACAATGATTAATAACTTAACAAAAAGAAAGATTTAGAATACCCGGTTTCTCCGTTTGCGTGTCGACTTTGCATTGTTGTCCAGTGTGTGGAGTCGATTTTGAAGAGTTGCATTGCGTCGTTGTTTATTTTCAAATTCATTTTTCGATTTTCTTAACTCCTTCTCCTTCTGAAAGAAATGGGTCGATGATAAAATTGAATAAAAACCAATTAATCTCACATTTTTCAGCATATTTTCGAGTTTGAACAGCCTGGCTTGTCTCTCTTCGTTATCCGTTCCAAATCTCGCAATTTCTTCTTCCTTCTGAAAGAAATAAATTGATGATAATATTTTTCAATCGTGTAAACTTTTATAATAGAGATTTTTTTTTGAAAACACATTAAACTTTACCGCTTTCAATGATAACTGGAGACATTTCGATTTGGCGTTTTCTTCTTCAATATTTCCCTCCAATTTGACTTTTTCTTTCGAAAAGTACCGAGTTTTCTGAAAAATGGGGTAAAATGTTGATGTTCAATTTTTGTGATTGCAGGCCATTTCGGGCTTCAAAGAACTATTGGTGAGGTAAACAAAGCTCACTTCTTCTATCAATATTTCCATCGATTTATAGTCCTCTTATTTCGTAACTATTTTTCTCTGAGGCCAACTAGTTCATTTTCTCGATCATCAATTTCCTCATTCAATTTCTACAAAAAACCATACTTTTTCAAACCAATTTTTACAATACCTACATTAACATCTCCACGAAGATTGCGAATCAATTGATTATCAGCCTCAATCGTCTTTTTCATCCTCTGAAATTGATAGCTTCACGAAGGTATTTACACAGAACCTACATTATTCTCTCCTTTCAAATTTCTTGACGAACCATATGTGCAATTATTCGTCGACCGTCTGAAGCTGTCCGATGTGTGGTTGTTTTGCCGATAAGTTTTTTGTAGGGTTGCAAAACGGGTGCGACGGGTGACCCGCGACACACGCCACACCCGTCTGTTCGTTCGTTAGACACCCGCCACACCCGCCTGTTTTTTTGTTTGACACCCGCCACACCCGTCTGTGTGTGGTTTCATACACGCGACACCCGGCTGTTTGTGTGTATTTTCAGGCGGGCGTGTACGGGTGCGGGCGTGTACGGGCATGTATGGCGGGTGCCGGGTGTGGCGGGTGTCAAACAGAAAGAGGAGGACGGGTCACCCGTCGCACCCGTTTTACAACCCTAATTTTTTGACTTCTGACGCGGTTCTCATCATATCTTGGGCCATTGTACGGCATTTCAACAGGGCCATTATATGGCATTTCTTGCAACATTCGAACTACCGATTGTTGTTGTTGTTGTTGTTGATATTGATGCAACGGCTGCAGTGGAGATAACACGGAATACTGCGTAGTAGTTCCTGCATTGATAAAGCGATACATATCTGAAAACACGTCACTTATTTATAATTTCGTCATGCAAATATTTATGGCAAAAATCACGAAAACGTTATAAAAGTTTCATTATAATCTAGTCATGAAATGGTTACTAAATAAAAAAGATGCCTTTACTAGTATCATTGTACGTGAATACGATAAATACATATGTTATGAGTAGAAAAAAATACTTTTATGAGTATAAAAAATTAATTTTTCGAAAAAGTTTCATATTCAACTCGAAATAGCTCAATGGTTTCTGAATGAAATTGTTTAAAAACAATTGCATTAAATTCGCCTTCGTTCGCACTACAAAATAGAAATTTTGATTTTTTTAAATTTCTATAAGCTTTGAAAAATTTTAAAAACAAGTAAAAAAGGGAAAAACACAGAAAAGAAAAAAGTGGGCGGAGTTAGGGATGGGTTCGCCCAAATGTCGGATCCTAGGCCAAGGTGAAAGAAAAAAACGCCGTGATCTGCAGAAAAACCATGCGGCGGCTAGGCTTGTTCGCTCTATTGCCAAATGCTTGGTTTTTTCGGCCGCCAGCCAAGGTGAAAGAAAAAAACGCCGTGATATCAAAACGTGTTGAGGAGGTAATTCAAATTTGATTTCCCATGTGAAATTTTAACAGTGTTAACTTCAATTTCCAATAGGTTTTGTCGATTTATTCTTTGGTATCGAAATTTAGCTTCATGTGTTACTTCAATAATTTCGGAAGTTTGTCCAAGTCAATTTAAATAATATTTTTGAAGCATATTAAACAAATTTAAAGAATTCCCCTGAAACAGACATTATCAGAAAATCAAGACCTGTCCTGTTTTTCGTTTTCCCCTAATTTGGACACAAAATAAGATAAAACAACTATTATGTATATATGCATTTGCTTACGACCATATCACGTTGAATACACGCCATATCGTCCGATCTCGCAAGTTAAGCAACGTTGAGTCCGGTTAGTACTTGGATCGGAGACGGCTTGGGAATCCCAGATGTTGTAAGCTTTTGCAAATTTTGATGACTTTTTTTCTATTTTAAAAAATTATGAGAAGAGGCCGACGAGTTTCAAGATTTTAGTGGATTCAAAACGTGGCAAGCCAAAAATTAGGTCATTTTTATTATGTATCATTTTCGAAACTTATCAGACCTTAACTTATCAATAATAGTCTCTGATTCAAGTCCAAAAATTGAACTCTTGAGTTCTACCCGCTTTAACGACACTTTTTGTGAATCCAAATAAGATCTGAAATTGGGATCCGACCTGTTAATTTTTCACAACGTCAAACAAAAAAAAATATGATTCAGGCAGTGTGAGGAGTCATGTATGGGAGATTCATAGAAAAGCTGGCGACCCAGTTCGTCAAGATGATTATATTGATCTAACAAAGAATCGACAAATTTCTTCGTCATCTGTGAATAGCAGACCTATGGAAATGTTACCGGAGAATTCTTCACAATCAAGTAAAACGCCAATCAACACATCGCAAAGGGAAATTCAGAAATCTCAATTTTTCATTCATGTTTCATTTGATTTTTGAGTTTTTGTAGTTGTCATGTTATTTTGCATAAATGTGTGTTTTTTTTTGAAATGTTAATTTAGAAATCTCGGAAAGTGGACGTGGAAAAGTTAAGGTTGGGCTCATTAAGTAAACCAAATCTGTTTCTGAATGAGTCATTAATGGTGTACCGCCAAAATACCTCAACTAGTGCTAATTACGAGTGTGCATAGTTAGTGAGGAGGGTATCGGTGCAAAACAGAGTACATTCACCAGGTGCTAATACGGCTATGTAATTATACAAGCGTTTTAATGGTGTTAGAAAATTATCCTACTAACAATTAAAAAAAACAAAGGGAGATTAGAAAAATATCGGCGACAATACTATTTTGTGGTGTCGGATCGAAAATAGTATTTTTTTTAACTTGAATTTTCGTGTCAAAACATTGAACATAGGTGTAAGACTTCGAAGATTGAAACATGAATTTTCGGAGCCATGAACTTAAGTCCAGAATTCTGAACGCCTACATTTAATAAATGAATTTTGGGTTCCAGAAATTTGAATACATGTATAAGACTCTCAAAATTGAAATACAAATTTTTCTCTTGAATTCAGAATCTTTCACGCCTACACTTGAAATCTAAATTTTTGGTTCCAGAAATTTGAACTACAAAGATTGCAACATGAATTTTCGGAGCTATACATCTGAATCCAGAATTTTTCACGCTCAAGTTTGAAACCGAAATTTTTGTGCCAGAACACTGATTATAGGTTCAGAGAAAAAAATCCTGAGATTGAAACATGAACTTTTGAAGCCATAGATCTGAATCTAGAATTTTAACGCCTAAATTTGAAACTTGGTGTTATGGCGTCGAACCTTGAAATCTATACTTTTTGCATCAAAAATCTTGAAAGTGTCTTCTCGGCTCCGAAACTGGATATGTGGAATTTAAGAGCAATAATCCTGAAGCCTAGATTGTTCGCCAAAACATTTAAAACCTGGATTCTTGATGTCAGAACGTCGCGACATTATATTTTGGAGGCCCGAGGGCCTGACCGCATATTTTGGAGGCCCGAGAGCCCAACCTATTTGTACCAGCCAAACTTGGCGTTTTCAAAACGTAAAAAGCCCGGCCCGGTCCAGTGTGAGAAAAAAAGTCCTAATCTAACCCCTGCATCCAACATTCAGTAATTATCTCTTTAAAAATTTCTATTTTTGTGTAAAAGCTCGGCCTGGTCCGGTCTGAACGAGCTTCTGGACAGCCCAAATTCCCCCTCCCCCTGCATCCATAATTCGGTCTGTTTGAAATCTTATTGTTCCATTATTATGCTCCCGAACAAAATAAAAGTGAACTTGGCCTTTAGACAACAGCCTTTGGGAAGACCAAATGGGAACTTTTTTTTGTTACTCAGTTGTTCATTTCATTACTGTTATGATGTGTACACTTTTTTTGTGTGTGTGTTTTTTTTTGTTGTTATTTTTTCTATTTGTTCTTTAAAAAGACCCCATTTTTTTAAAAGTGTATCTGTTTTTTCAGAAGGCAAAAATGAATCCAGATATCCGCTATGTTAATGCTGCAAACGATCTTCGCCGCGAATATGCGGCAGGTCTGCGGCCAGTCCCCAGATCTGCTTATCATCAATTATCCCCACTACATACTTATACCTTCTATCAATTGGTTATTAACGATGTTATCACTATGATGAACAAGTTGGGAGCTTCGCAGGATGAAGCGACAACGTTGCTGGAGAACGCCGCAGCGTCGCTGAATACTTTAATGGAGGTGTTTAGCGACGCGACAAAGTCGCAACAAGACGCCGTGGCACCGCTGCTCCATGCAGCGACGCATCTGAGTGATGCGGCCATGAAATTGCATTCAAAAGACATGACAGAGAAATTGATGGGGGCTTCGGTTAGTCTGAGGTATGGAAGATTGGTCGGTGACCTGGAAAGAATGCTGACTGAAACGGCAGGAGCCCTGAACGCTGTCGCGGAAATGACACCTGATCCTGAAATAGTGTTTGTTTATGATGTTGAAGAAATCGCAATGTTATCGAGGAATTATGTTGCAGAGTTTTTGACCAGGGTGAGTGCCACTTGACTAGTTTAAATTGACATACCTCGGCTCAAAATTATTCGTTTGATCCCATATTTTGCACAGTTATGCTCAAAGGTATTAGAAATGTGCTTCAGTTTTGTAGAAAGATGTCTGGAAAAATACAGATCTGGAATTTTTTTCTGAAAATTTCTAAAATTTGTAGAATGTCTCACAGTTGATGAATTCACACTAATGGTAATTGAAAACTGAATTTTTTGGGACCTAAAAACCAGGAAAAATTCAAATTTCCCAAAATTTTGAGCAATTTTAAAACATCTGGTTTGGAGCCAAATTTGAATGTCAAAAATAAATAGGTGAAAAAATTTAATCAATTTTTTTCAAAAATATTTCCTGAAAGTCCGAGATATTTGAAAAAACGTAACAAAAGTCTGAAAATCGCGCCAAAAACCGAGGTTTTTTTTGAAATCCTTATTCATAAATCGAAATTCCAGATTTCAAATGAATAAAATTTCGAAAATCTTGAATTTTGGCGCCAAAAATCTGGATTTTCATTTAAAAAAATGTGCGGAAAAAAAAATGTGCGGACATTTTCAATTCCGGCTCCAAAATTAAGATCTTAGAGTTCAAAAATTAAAATTTCTGTCAAATTTCAATTTTTCTTCGTGAAATCCCGATTTTATCAAATCCTAGTTTTGGCGCCGAAATTCCAGACTTTCCAAACTTCGGAATTTTTAGAATCGTTGAAAAAATTGTTTTTTGTCAACACAGTAATTTTGCGGATCAATTAACTAGGTACGGTGTTTTGCCAAAATTCAAAATGGATTCATCAAATTTTTCAAAAAATTGTATCGTATTTTCAGAAAAAATCTTTAAAAATCCATTCAGGAAATTTTTAACAGTTCAGAAGAACATTTTGGCAATAAAAAACTCTCCAAAATCTACATGAAAAATTTTTTTTCAAAAAAATAAAATTTTCAGAAAAAAATTTCCAGACTTGTATTTTTCTGAATATCATCCTACAAAAACTGGAGCAAAACATAGGACCAAACTAATCATTTTGAGCCGAGTTATGTCAATTTAACCAACAGTATCTAAAAACAATTGTTTTTTTTTTCAGTTTCCCGATATATTCCTAACCTTGGTCTATCAATTGGTCGAACGCGTTTTGACCCGTTCAGGATTCAGTAGACCTGATGAACTAAACGATGGAAATGTTGTCAATATTGATAGTATTGATACCGAAGATCCATTTGACAATGAAACACATATTATGAGAAGAGTTCTCCCAAAATACAACAAGCTTCGGCAATTATATAATGAGATTTCGAGTGGATTTCAAGATGATGGACCAATCGTTAATTATGGTAAGAATACCTCAAACGATTAGATCCTTTTTAAAATGAAAATTTCAGATCTCATCAGAAAATGTGGACTATTTGGAAGTCGAGTGGAACTATGCCAGGCTGCCGCGCAACTTCAAGGAGTTCTCAATCAACGTTGGCAAAGTGTTAGGCAATGTCTAGATATTGTTAACAAAAGAGCTGCTGAAACTCAGAAAAAATTCGCGAACGTTGTCATCAGCAAGGAAGGCGTCGGTTATGGAGCTGCTCAACTTCTAGTCTCCGGATGTGCTCATAAAATCCCGATTGAGAATATTTTCTCAACGGCGAAGACGTCGAAGGCAGAAGTTTTTGAATTGATTCAAAGAAAATTTGGTCGAAAATGTGTTATGGTGTATGTTACATCACCCCAAACTTCCTATATTCCTCGAAATGTAAGACATTTTATTAATTTTTGTAGCCCTAAATCTGTAATTTTCAGCCTCAAATTCGTGTTTGGCCAATTGAAGGAGCTGATTCTCTCGAAGCACTCTACAATGCTCAACGAGATCATTTCCTTCGATGAAGAACTAAATATACTTAACTTAGAAAATAGAATTTTATTTGTTTTTGATATTGGTGTCCATATAATAATTGTGAATAAATCTGTTATTTTATAAACTTGAATCTGGTTCTTGGCTCATATCAAAACCAGAACGCGCCTGTGAAAAATCACAAAACTTTTCATAAAAGTAAATTATATTATTTTTTGACAACTTAATTTTTCGATT
>LR552639.1:1302-21986 GCA_900536415.3 Caenorhabditis sp. 38 MB-2015
CAGGCTCAGGCTCGGGCTCAGGCTCAGGCTCAGGCTCAGGCTCAGGCTTAGGATCAGGCTCAGGCTCTCTGACCCGTTTCATTATCTGCCCTACATTTTGGCTATTTTTTTTCCAAAAAATCAACGAGAAAGCCGAGTCCACGCAGAATCAAAAAATGAGTCAGGTCCAGGCTATAAAAATAATTTTGAAACGTAGATTTTTGAAGTTCTATCATTTTCGAATAACCTGTTAAATCTATATTCCTACTGTATAAACTTTAGAAACACTTTTTTATTGTCAATTTTGTCATTAAAATTGTAATTCAATCCTCAGCTTTACAGTAAAAAAAAAAAAGAAATTGCCCCGAACCAGGATCGAACTGGTGACCTTTAGATCTTCAGTCTAACGCTCTCCCAACTGAGCTATCGAGGCACACATGTTCTCCCCTCTCGTTTGCTAATAAAAACCACACACACATTGAACACACACAAAAGCGGTGGAGGGGAGAAAAGAGGAAAAAAGAACATGTCTATCTCTGCGTCTCCTACGACGGTTGTTATGTCTACGAAGGGGGCCGAATTGATCGGACTGCGAGAGACGAGGCCGTCTGCGTTCTCATCGTTTCGCCCGCTCTCTCCTCGTTATTAGGTCCATGCCTGCCTCTTTTCTTCCACTTTCAATGCGCTCTGGTTTTCGCTGTGTTTTTTTTTCGACGCGCCCGTTTCCCCCTTGTTCTCCTTCTTATTTCCACTTTTAGACCTGATATCAATTATTTCTCCAAAAATAATTTTTTCTTTGCAAAAATAAATAAATTTAATAAACAACGTGCAACCGTTGCCACGTTGTTTCTTCATTTTTCAAAAATTTATTTTTTCCAGAAAATGCTCGAAACACCAAGTCTGCTCCAGCTTCACCTTCAACAAACCGAGCCAAAACGTGAATCTGAAGAGCCGTCGAATGAAGGAGAAGATTCTGAAGCCGGCTCATCTGGAGTGAAGACAGAACTGCATGATTCATTGCTTTTCGATGCTCTGATGTCGCAAGAGAATACAGAGCCGCAAGATTCAACGAATGGCGAATCGGCTACACCAAAAAGTGGTGAGTATTTTTATTATTTTGGGTTGGGCTTCAAAAATTGAAGTTTTTCATGAAAAAAAGAAAGTAAAACAACGAGACTCCGCCCAATTACGAATACGCGGGAAAGAGATTTTTCAGTTTCAGAGCTCTAATTTTCAGTTTTTGGCTCTAATCCATGCTTCTTGACCAATTTTCGACCTTCTCAAGCATTCTAGAAGGCTAAGGCCTGATTTTTCACCCCAAAAACTTAGAATTTGAAGACATTTTCCCGCTGAAATTGAGATAATTAAAGAATCTCTGAAGATTTTTGATTTTCTGTCAATCCCTGACGTTTTCAAGCTTCTTATAGCAAAAATTAAAGTTAAGTGGCTATGTTTTCAGTCAAAATGCAAAATCTAAACACATTTCGATGCTGAAAGTGAAAAAAATAAGTTTTGTGCTATGTTTTCTGCAATTTTTTCGTTCAAAGTTATTAAAAATAGTTTTTTGAGCGTAGATTTTGAACTTTTGACCTATTTTAGATAAATTTGATTTTCCAAAAGCGTAAAATCGATAATTAATCATGATTTTCTCGAAGTTTTTTCATATAAAAGTTTGGAGCATAGTTTTACCCTTTTAATTTTTTTGATAGTGAATCTCACATTTCAAATATTGAAACATTGACGTCTTAAAATTTCAAACGTAGAAATTCCTCACCAAAATGCTAAACCTAACCACATTTTGATGCTAAAAGTGAAAAAAATTAGTTTGTTGCTATAATTTCTGCAATTTTTTGTCCAAAAATGGTTTTTTTTATCGTAGATTTTGAATTTTTGATCTATTTTAGGTAATTTTGATGTTCCGGAGAGGGAAAATCGATAATTAATCATGATTTTCTCGTAGAGTTTTCTAGGAGCATAATTTTATCCTTCCATATTTTGAATAATAAATTTCACCTGTCAAATATTGGAGCATTATAGCTCCTGCCATCAAAATCTGAAAATTTTATCACTTTTATATAAATTTGTAACGTGAAAATGCCTCACAAAACTTTAAAATATGAATTTTTCCTTAAAAATCTAAATTGCGTAGATTTTCCCCTCATTCCCAAGTCAATCACTAAAATTCCCCTTCTATTTCCAGAAAAACCAAACTGGTTCCCATCACGAAGTAGTCGATCAATAGTCTGGGATCACATCAGCTGGATCGAATCAACACAACGCGCCGCCTGTAACTATTGTAGTGCCGAGTTTCAAATCAAAGGTGGCACATCGGCCGTCCTCCGACATCTCAAAACCATCCACCCACAAAATATCGATTTTGATCCCACGCTGGAACCAGTTCGCAAACGGAAGAAGAAGACCGAAGATAGTGAGTATTAAGGCTTTAAAAGGGAAAATTATTGATTTTCTCTTGTAGACGTTGTTGTTCTAAGCGAGGATTCGTCTTATATGGACACTTTGCTCAAGCAATTTTGGCCGAACGGTGAAATGAGCGGGTTGAATGTGGAAAGTGAAAATGGCGAAGGAGAGGAGACGAAAAATGAATTGGAGTTTAGCGAGGTTATCAAAAGTTTGCAGAAGGTTAGTTTTTTTGTTGAATTTGAAAAAATAAAATACCTCGAGGTTCGTGATTTTTAAGCTCAATTGCTGAATTTCTGAGCAAAAACAGAGCGCTAAATTGTTTTAAAAAATTGAGCAATTTGAAAAATTTCCTAGCTCACATCCTAGATTTGAAAAAGGATATAAAAGTTATTAAATTCTGACCTGATTAATAAATATATCAACTAATTTTCGATCCTTAGACCTGAACTGTTAGACCTAAATCCTAGATTTTGGGTAAATGTCTAGAAAACATTTAAACATTCACGTTCAAGCCTAGATTTGTAGGCTTCCTTTTATGAATTTGAAGGTTTTTTCTATTTCAAGTATATTTTAACCGATGATTCTGAAGTTTGAAGCCAAGAAGTCGTGAATTTTATGCCCAATTCTTTAAATTTTAAAGCATGTTATCTAAACTGGTGAGCTTAGATCCTATATTTTCAAGAAAGTACCATGGAGTCAAAGTTTTACCCATAGTTTTTGAAGAATACGAGCTTATGATCTAAATTATTGAGCCCAGTGTGATGATTTTCAGCTTAAGCTTGAAATATCTTGAGCTCAGGTCCTAGAATTCAGGCTCAAGCCCATATTTATAGGCTTCTATTTGATATTTTCGAGCGTATATTTGCGATTTTGAACCACAAATTAAAAATGTTAAGCACAATTAGGATATTCAACTTTTAAAACATAGGTTTCAGGCCTAACATTTTTTATTTTAACTATATTTTACCCGGAGATTCTGAAATTTGAAGCCAATAACCTAGATTTTTGAAGTCTGCCTAGAATGTTAAGCCTAGAGCCTAAAATTCGAGAAATTTCTAAGGACTCAAGCTTTTTGGTACGTTCTTGTTGTCTAAATTATTGAGCCCATTTTGAAGTTTTTGAGCTCAAGTTTAAAATATTCAGGCTCAAGCCTAGATTTATAGGCTTCGTTCAATAAGCCTATAGGTAATATTTATGAATCCAGATTAGGCCTAGATTGAAAATTTTAAGATCTAGACGCATATAGTTTTAAGTGCAGGTCCGGCGAAGAACCTTGATTTTTGAAATATGATTTTGAAAATATACCAATAGCTCAAATCCCATCTTTAAAAAAATGTATTTTCAGCAGCAAGACAATCAAGCAATTCTCGACCAAGTAGCTAGCACATCAACGGAACCCTCAACAACCGCAACAGCTAACGATTCCGACAGAGATATTCGCAAAATTCTTGGAATTCTCGACGAACAAACAGTTGTTGAAGATATCGGAGTTGGCACAAGTTCAAGCCCTCAACCCACCACCTCCACCAACAACACCAATCACACCAATGCCACCCCTACTAAACAAGTAAACGGGAAGCATGGCAAGTTCTCGTTAGCCCTTCTTTCCTCGATTAAAAAAGCCAATGCTGAGGCGACACCAAGGGATAATTTGCCACCACCACCACCACCACCTCCGCCAACATTAAATGGCAGCAAACTGGAATATGAAAGTCGGGTATTGTATAATCAATCGCTTCACTCTACAATTGTTCGAGAAAATGCGATGACTAATTATTATAATTTGAAATCAAGATATCTTCAATTAACCATTCAAAAGCTTGAAAAAGAGCTCCAACAGCAGTAATAAGTTTGTATTTTTCGTGTTTTTTTTCTTTGCGCCAAAAAATAAAAATAAAAAAAATCATCGTCGTTTTGTTATTGTTTCTTTTTCATTTCGCCGGCCCGCCTTTGATATGTGCCGCCATTCCGCTCTCATTTTTCACACTAATCGTATTTTTCCTGACTGGTCGAGAAGACAACCTCCCCCCCCCCTTCATAGACAACATTTTATACATATATATTATATTTTGAAGATCGTAATTTGCAGCTTTTGATTTTTGAAGCTTTGGGGAACCTGTTTTGGTTATTGGACCCTAAATTTGAACCTTTTAAGCCCTTCTATATTTAAAAAATGTCGTAAGGTTCGGTGTTTTGTGCGATTTTGCGTGCTTGTGTTGCGGACAATTGGAGTGAGGGAAATTTGAATTTGTGTGTTCGGGAACCTGGTAGCTTTATAAGAAGTGATTTTGTGCAAAATGTCGTCAAGTATGTGTTTTCTGCAAACACTCATAAAACTAGTGTGCAATAGAGCGTACTTGCTCTATTACAATAGACAGGTACATCCCCTTTAAGCTTCTTTTTTCAAATTTCAAAAGAAAAAGCGGTTTGCAATAGAGCGTACTTGCTCCATCTGTAGACAGGTATATCCCCTTTAAGCTTCTTTTTCTTCTTTTTTCGAATTTCAAAAGAAAAAGCGGTTTGCAATAGGGCGTACTTGCTCCATCTGTAGACAGGTACATCAACTTTAAGCTTCTTTTTCTTCTTTTTTCAAATTTCAAAAGAAAAAGCGGTTTGCAATAGGGCGTACTTGCTCCATCTGTAGACAGGTACATCCCCTTTAAGCTTCTTTTTCTTCTTTTTTCAAATTTCAAAAGAAAAAGCGGTTTGCAATAGGGCGTACTTGCTCCATCTGTAGACAGGTACATCAACTTTAAGCTTCTTTTTCTTCTTTTTTCAAATTTCAAAAGAAAAAGCGGTTTGCAATAGGGCGTACTTGCTCCATCTGTAGACAGGTACATCCCCTTTAAGCTTCTTTTTCTTCTTTTTTCAAATTTCAAAAGAAAAAGCGGTTTGCAATAGGGCGTACTTGCTCCATCTGTAGACAGGTACATCTCCTTTAAGCTTTTGAACTTGGTTTTTAATTTGTTTTTTGTTGTTGAAAACCTGTGTGCAATAGGGCGTACTTGCTCCATCTGTAGACAGGTACATCCCCTTTAAGCTTTTGAATTTTGTTTTTAATTCTAGAAAGTGTGCAAAGTGTCGTCAGCGTGTGCGTGTGAAGTGTATGCACATTTTTTTTTCGCTCAACGAACGTTTTTTGTTGGTTAACCCGGATAGATCCTTTAAGCTTTTGAACTTTGAAGTGTCTCATTCATTTTTATCTTGATTTTATCCCGAAAGCACAAAAATGCTTTCCGGATTTCAAAAAACCTGTTTTTTACGATATTTTTGAACTCCCTCTTATCAATTTTTTTTCTCTCCACCTTTCTCTTCTATGCAATTTCTCACCGCTCTCCAATCTGCCTCGATAGCTCAGTTGGGAGAGCGTTAGACTGAAGATCTAAAGGTCACCAGTTCGATCCTGGTTCGGGGCAATTTCTTTTTTTTTTCGCTAAAATTTCTTGTTTTTCAATTAAAAAAAAAAAAGATGAAAGAAGCACACCGCTCTCACATAAAATTTCGAATGCCGACAAAAACTCCTTTCATGCTTTATATGCTCTTTTTCAGAACAACAACAAAGATGATCTCGTTCTTCTATTTTCTCCAACTACTGTACAATTGGCCACGTGTATTGATGATCACGTGGAATAGTTGGAGCACGACGGCGGAGCACATGGAGCACGTGGTGAAGATTCACTATACTTCTGGAGATGTCTGGAACTCGGCGGATGAGGAGTTGCTCACCAAAGTGTGCATTGAGGCAATTGCTCCGAGTGGAAAGGATGCTACCCTCAAGTACCAGATTTTTGAGGACAATGAGATTCTTTACAAAGAAGTAGTCAGCGCGGAGCACAAACTGGTGCTCAGAATCAACCCAGCCAGGAGCTACCACGTTAAGCTCTTCAAAAACAACATCCACGTGGCATCGGAGCAATTTCCTAGGTTCTGGCTCGCCGCAATTGGGGACTCCTTCTCATCCGGACAAGGCAATCCTGCTCCAGTATCACCTAAATGGCTAGATCAACTTTGCTATCGATCGTCGAACTCGTTCGTATATCAAGTTTATCGAAAAATAGCTCAAAAATGTGCACTTTTCACGTTTTTATCATGCTCTGGAGCAAGTGTAGATCATGGGATATTATCCGAGAATGGGCAGGTTGACAAATTGAGGAGGATGATTGAAAAAAGGTAACCTAAATCCTAAAAATGGGCTTCTGGGAGTTGGCGAACTGCTCTCAAAAGAAAGAGCACATTTTCTAGGGGTTTCGGAAGGGCTCAGGAGAATTCAGGGAAATTCAGAAGAGCTCAGAAGGATTCAGAGGGGCTCAGAAGGATTCAGAAGGGTTCAGAAAGATTCCGTGAAATTTAGAAGAGCTTAGAAGTATTCAGGGGAATTCAGAAGGATTCAGAAGGTTTCAGAAGGATCCAGAAGGGCTCAGAAGGATGTAGGGGGATTCAGAAGGGCTTACAATGATTGAGAAGGATCCAGAAAGATTTAGGGGAATAAAGAAGGATTCAGAAGAGCTCAGAAGAATTCAGAGGCTTTAGAAGGATTCAGGAAAATTCAGAAGAGCACAGAAGGATTCAGGGAAATTCAGAAGAGCTCAGAAGAATTCAGAAGGGCGCAGAAGGATTCAGGGAAATTCAGAAGGGCGCAGAAGGATTCAGAAGGATTCAGAAGGGTTCAGAAGGATTCAGAAGGCCTCAAAATGATTCAGGGGGACTCAGTAGGATTCAGAAAGATTCATAAGGGCCAAGAAGGATTCAGAAGGATTCAGAAGGATCAAGGGAAATGTAAAAGGGCTCAGAAGGGCTCAGAAGGATTCAGAGGGGCTCAGAAGGGTTCAGAAAGATTCCGTGAAATTTAGAAGAGCTTAGAAGTATTCAGGGGAATTCAGAAGGTTTCAGAAGGATCCAGAAGGGCTAAGAAGGATGTAGGGGGATTCAGAAGGGCTTACAATGATTGAGAAGGATCCAGAAAGATTTAGGGGAATTAGGAAGGATTCAGAAGAGCTCAGAAGAATTCAGAGGGGCTCAGAAGGGTTCAGAAAGATTCCGTGAAATTTAGAAGAGCTTAGAAGTATTCAGAGGAATTCAGAAGGATTCAGAAGGTTTCAGAAGGATCCAGAAGGGCTCAGAAGGATGTAGGGGGATTCAGAAGGGCTTACAATGATTGAGAAGGATCCAGAAAGATTTAGGGGAATTAGGAAGGATTCAGAAGAGCTCAGAAGAATTCAGAGGCTTTAGAAGGATTCAGGAAAATTCAGAAGAGCACAGAAGGATTCAGGGAAATTCAGAAGAGCTCAGAAGGATTCAGAGGGGCGCAGAAGGATTCAGGGAAATTCAGAAGGGCGCAGAAGGATTCAGAAGGATTCAGAAGGGTTCAGAAGGATTCAGAAGGCCTCAAAATGATTCAGGGGGACTCAGTAGGATTCAGAAAGATTCATAAGGGCCAAGAAGGATTCAGAAAGATTCAGAAGGATCAAGGGAAATGTAAAAGGGCTGAGAAGGATTCAGGGGGATTCAGAAGGGCTCCGAATGATTCAGGGAAATTCAGAAGAGTTCAGAAGGATTTAGGGGAATTCAGAAGAGCTCAGAAGGGCTCAGAAGGATTCAGAAGGATCACCCCTAGAAAAATGTGCACCTTCTTTTGAGAGCAATTTGCCAACCCCCCACCCCCCCTCCCCCCACTTCAAGAAAGGAAAGTATTATTGATTTTTTCAGAGGTGCTCCGCCGGATGTGTTGCTCCTTACGATTGGGGGAAATGACATTGGATTCACCGATATCCTTTCGCAAATTCAAGAAGGTATTCAACTCGATGCAACGTCTATAGACATGAGGTTCTTCTACGTGTTCCATCAGTTGGATAGAATCGGTCAGCAGTTGGCAGAGCTCCAAATCCCCAAGATCATCCTCCCAACTTATTATGATATATCACGTAATGAGATGGGCGAGGTCGATGCGTCATGCGGGTTATTTGGCGAGAATGTTGCGAAGGTGAATCTGATGGTTGCGGAGAGACGCATCTTGCGCAGATTGAACGATTTGTTGCGGAGGAAGGCGGAGAAGTACGGATGGGTTATTGTGGATACAACGGATATCTTCAGGCGACGTGGATTGTGCTCATTGAGAAGTTTGATAAGGTGAGAGAGATAGAGAGATAGAGAGATAGAGAGATAGAGAGATAGAGAGATAGAGAGATAGAGAGATAGAGAGATAGAGAGATAGAGAGATAGAGAGATAGAGAGATAGAGAGATAGAGAGATAGAGAGAGGACTAGATGGTTAGAGAGTGTACTCGACTACTGAGAGACGAAGACAGTTAGAGATAATGCAATGTGGCGAGAGAGAGAGAGAGAGAGAGACACACAGGCGGTAAGATAGAAGAAGACGGTTAGAGACTAATGCGAAAATGAGAGACGCAGATGGTTAGAGAGATGAAAAGGATTAGATAGTGAGGCTAAAATGAGAGACTCAGATAGTCAGAGAAACGCAGACGATTAGAGAGTGTAGCGAAGCTGAGAGACACAGACATTTAGAGAAATAAAAATAGAAGACCCATTTTCAGAAAGACGCAGAGAGTACGAGACATAAATGAATGTGGTGAAATGAAGAGACGCAGACATCTAGAGAGAGGGAACCTGCAGAGAAGCAGACAGTTAGAGAGTGTATTCAGATTAGAGAGACGCAGACGGTCAGAGAAATAGCCAACGTGGTTAAAGAGCATAGTGAAACAGAGAGACGCAGGTGGTTAGAGATCGAAAGTACCTTTGAGACCGAGAGATACGCAGATAAACAGAGAGATAAAGTAATGTAGTGAATTAGAGAGACGCAGATGATTAGAGAAAAGGATCCAAACAGTGAGAGAGTATAGCCGAACAGAGAGATGCAGACATCTAGAGGAGAGAGAGGGAACCTATAGAGAAGCAGAGAGTCAGAGAAATAGCAAACGTGATTAGAGAGCATAGCGGAACAGAGAGACGCAGACGGTTAGAGAAATAACAAATTTAGACACCATTTTTTTGCAGGTCCCGCAACGAATCCCTTCACCTCCAAGGCAACGAGTACGGTAGCTTCCATCCGAACAGCGAAGGTCATCGATTAATATCCCAAAAAATCGTGGAAATCTTGACCTAATCTCCCCTGTTTCTTTTTCGATTCAGCTTCTTCTTTGCAAATACGTGTTTGTACATATATAAATGAAATTAAATCAATTATGCAACATTAAAGGCGAAAGTGTAGGTAATTATACAAGAACCTGGCTGATGTTTGAGATTTTACCGGAACTTGATGGACTAAAACACACTTATACGTCATGGATATGAGAGATCCGACAAAAAATCAATAATGACCATGTTTATTAGCGTGTTTTGAACCCCTAGGGAGTAGGGTCGATAGAGAGACGCAGAGGGATAGAGAAATAGAGTGCACATCAATAAGAGAAGCGCAGACAGCTAGAGAGTAAGAGACAGTTAGAGAACATGTTCGGAACGAAGAGACGCAGAGAGTCAGCAATAGCTAGAGAGTGTATATCAGTAAGAGAGGCACAGAGAGACAGTGACAGTGAGAGAGTATATTCAAATGAAGAGACACAGAGAGACAGAGACATGAAAGATATAAACAACCTGAGAGACGCAGACGGTTAGAATGAATAGAGCGTATATCAGTAAGAGAGTAAGAGACAGTTAGAAAGTGCAGTCGAGCAGAGAGACGCAGAGAGACATAGACAGTTAGAGAGTGTAGACAAACAATGAGACGCAGACAGGCAGAGACAGTTAGAAAGTGTAGTCAAGCAGAGAGACAGATACAGTGAGAGAGTGTAGTCGAACATTGAGACGCAGAGAGACAGAGAGAGGAAAGATCCGAACAACTAAAGAGACGCAGACGGTTAGAAGAAAAAGAGTGCATATCAGTGAGAGAGTCAGAGACAGTTAGAGAGTGTAGTCAAATAGTGAGACGCAGAGAGTCAGAGACAATTAGAAAGTATATTCAAATGAAGAGACGCAGGTGGTTAAGGGTGCATATCAGTGAGACAGACGCAGAGAGACAGAGACAATGCGAGAGTATGTTCAAAATGAAGAGACGCAGAAAGATAAAGATCGTTAGAGAGTGTAGGCAAGCAGCTAGACGCAGAGAGACAATCAGAGAGTCCCGTCAAGCAGTGAGACAGCTAGAGAGACAGAGACGGTTAGAGAGTGTAGCCAAGCAGTGAGACGCAGAGAGTCAGACACAGTTAGAGAGTGTAGTCAAGCATAAGACGCAGACAGTTAGAGAGTATGTTCGGAATGAAGAGACGCAGAGAGTCAGAAATAGTTAGAGAGTGTATTCGAGCAGTGAGACGCAGATGGTCAGAGACTTCTAGAGAGTGTAGACAACTGAAGAGACGCAGAGAGTCAGGAATAGTGAGAGAGTGTAGGCGATGAGTGATACGCAGAGAGGCAGAGATATGAGGTATATCAACAACTAGAGAGACGCAGACAGTTAGAGAGTGCAGTCTAGCAGAGAGACGCAGAGAGTCAGAGACAGTTAGAGAGTGTAGGCGAGCAGTTAGACGCAGAGCGGTAGAGACAGTTAGAGAGTGTAGAAAACTGAAGAGACGCAGAGAAACAGAGAGTGTGGTCTAGCAGTGAGACACCTAGAGAGACAGAGACAGTTAGAGAGTGTAGTTGAACAGTGGGACGCAGAGAGACAGAGACAATTAGAGAGTACATTCAAAGGAAGAGACGCAGAGAGTCAGAGATATGAGATTTGTTAAGAACTAGAGAGACGCAGACAGTTAGAGAGTGCAGTCTAGCAGAGAGACGCAGAGAGTCAGTGACAGTTAGAGAGTGTAGAAAACTGAAGAGACGCAGAGAAACAGAGACAGGTAGAGAGTGTAGTCTAGCAGTGAGACACCTAGAAAGACAGAGACAGTTAGAGAGTGTAGTTGAACAGTGGGACGCAGAGAGACAGAGACAATTAGAGAGTACATTCAAAGGAAGAGACGCAGAGAGTCAGAGATATGAGATTTATTAAGAACTAGAGAGACGCAGACAGTTAGAGAGTGCAGTCTAGCAGAGAGACGCAGAGAGTCAGAGACAGTTAGAGAGTGTAGAAAACTGAAGAGACGCAGAGAAACAGAGACAGGTAGAGAGTGTAGTCTAGCAGTGAGACACCTAGAGAGACAGAGACAATTAGAGAGTGTAGTTGAACAGTGGGACGCAGAGAGACAGAGACAATTAGAGAGTACATTCAAAGGAAGAGACGCAGAGAGTCAGAGATATGAGATTTATTAAGAACTAGAGAGACGCAGACGGTTAGAGCGATGAAAAAAATCCATTTCTGAAAATTGCAGACCAATTTCACATTTCACCAAAAAAAACATTTATTTATTCACAAAATCAATGATGACCATATTCATTACCATATTTCGAGTCATACTCATCTTTTTCATTCTTGAAAGCATCTTTATGCGATTTCTTAGCATATCCCCCATACTTCGAGCCATACTTATCATTATCATATTCCGAATGATGCTTCTTATGTCCATCAGATTCTTTGTCATAGTTGCTATACTTGTCATCATAATACTTCCCATCCCCATAATACCCCTTCTTATATCCATCATCCTCATATTTCGTCGAATACTTGGTTTTTTTGTCATCATGCTCATAATCCTCATGTCCATAGTACCCCTTCTTATAGGTTCCATGTGGACCACTTCCACTGCTAAAGTACTCGAATTTCTTGTGTCCAAATCCATCGCCATTCTTGTTCATCGCCTTTTCGTGGTCCTCATCGTGGTGTCCTTTATAGTCACCAGACTCGTATTTCTCTTCACCATGCTTCGCACCTTTCTCACCATATTTGCCACCATAATAACCGTTGGCTCCATCGTCATGCTTCTTCGATTTCTCGTCATAATAGCTGCCATATTTCGAGTTGTCCGCTTCATAATCTCCTTTATCCAAAGACTTATACTTGGAGCCATACTTTGATTCATATCCATCATGCGGGAAGCAGGCAATAGTGCCTATCAGCAAAACTGCCAACGCTGACTTCATACCTGGAAAGAAAAAAAACTATTTATACAATATTAAGAAAATGATATACTAAACTAAACCACAACACATCTTATATACTATACTGAATTTCCGGTTGACAGAGACACCCTCCTCAATATCCACACTCTCTCGACATGGCGCGTAGTACAATATATACAATTACTATTGTTGATGTGTCCTGTGAAGCTCGTCTAATTGTCTACCGGTTCGTATAAAAGCAATGTGATAGGCAGGATGATTTGATTATTTTTGAAATCATGCCTGATGTCTACTTTTCTGTGTTTTCAGCTTTTTCTCATCGGGTTACTGTAGTTTTGGTCTATTTTTACCTAATATTAATGGGTACTTTTAGGTGGTCCTAAGTATACCCCTTTTATAGAGTACATTCTCATCGGGTTACTGTACTTTTGATCCATTTTGAACACTAAATCGGGACAAAAGATTGTTGAGTTAGCATAATCCTGGGTACATTTAAGTGGTCCTATGTCTATACACCCCTTTAACAGACAAAATAGTACATCGGTTTACTGTAGTTTTGGTTCATTCTGACCTAAGGTAGCCCTACATTCTCATCGGGTTACTGTAGTTTTGGTCTATTTTGACCTAGTATTAATGGGTACTTTTAAGTGGTCCTAAGTATACCCCTTTTATAGAGTACATTCTCATCGGGTTACTGTACTTTTGATCCATTTTTTGACCCACAGAGATCTTTTTAAGCTATATTTTAGGCCTACAGTGGTGAGATTATAGGTCAGAGAGAGAGATCCAGTATTTTTTGGGACCGGAGATTGGCGGTCCCAAACATTCTTCTACTCTCTAATAATAGGGCCTAGTCCTAGTCTGGCCCGGTCTACCTGTAGCCTGAGTTATCCCTAATTTGGGCTAATCTAGAGCTAGCTCGGCCTGGCCTAGTCTGATCTGGTCTAGTCCTAGCTTGCCCTAATCTAGTCCCCCGTTCTAGTTTTCCCCTGTTTTAGCCCTAACCCTACTCTGACCTGGTATAGTCCTAGCCTAGACTTTTCACTATAATCCCCGAGAACCCTTACCCACAGATCCAGAGCATGTACCTAATTATGCTCCATTTTCCAGGTATGCCTAGATCCCTCGCAATCGCCACAATTCTCCTCATCGCCGGAGCCTCTTCCCTTCCCTCTTACCATGGCGATGGCTATGAGACAAAGTATGGCTCTACCCACAAGTCATCTGATAAGGGTGACTATCTCGGAGAGCACGAAGGGTACGGTAGTCATTATGATGAGCAAGCGAAGAAGTCGGATGATGGAGCCAATGGGTATTATGCTGGCAAATATGGTGAGCAAGGAAAGCAGGTCGCCGATGAGAAATACACTGCTGGTGATGAGAAGGGGCATAAAGATGAGGAGCATGAGAAATCGGCGAAGAAGGCTGGCGATGGGTATGGATTCAAGAAGTTCTCCTATTTCAGCAGTGGAAGTGGACCAACTGGAAGTTATCAAAAAGGATACTATGGACAGGAAGGTTATGAGCATGATGATAAGAAGACGAAATACTCGATGAACGCGGAGGATGATGGATTTAAGAAGGGTTATAATGGAGAGGGAAAATATTATGATGATCAGTATAGCAAGTATGACCAGGAGGCTGATGGACATAAGAAACATCATGAGGATTATGATAGAGCGAATCATGGAGCAAAGTATGGGGGATCATCAAAGAAGGCTCATTCAGAAGGATGGAAGAATGAGAAGGATGAGTATGATTCAAAGTATGGGAATGAGTATGGACATCATTAGGATGGATTAAGTGATTTTGAATATTGTGAAACAGATCAATAAATTAGTTTGGAAAAAAATTGGGCTTTTTTGGAGTCTGGTATAGCTTTTTCTGATAGATCCTAGTCGGACCTTTTGGAACCTGCTAGATCCTAGTGGGACCTGTTGGAACCTGCTAGATCATAGTAGGACCTGTTGGAACCTGTTAGATCCTAGTAGGACCTGTTGAAACCTGCTAGATTCTAGTAGAACCTATTGGAACCTGCTAGATTCTAGTGAGACCTGTTGGAACCTGCTAGATCTTAGAAGGACCTGTTGGAACCTGCTAGATTCTAGTGAGCCCTGTTTGAACCTGCTAGATCATAGTAGGAGCTGTTGGAACCTGTTAGATCCTAGTAGGACCTGTTGGAACCTGCTAGATTCTAGTAGAACCTATTGGAACCTGCTAGATTCTAGTGAGCCCTGTTTGAACCTGCTAGAACTTAGTAGGACCTGTTGGAACCTGCTAGATCATAGTAGGACCTGTTGGAACCTGCTAGATTCTAGTAGAACCTATTGGAACCTGCTAGATTCTAGTGAGCCCTGTTGGAACCTGCTAGATCTTAGAAGGACCTGTTGGAACCTGCTAGATTCTAGTGAACCCTGTTGGAACCTGCTAGATCTTAGAAGGACCTGTTGGAACCTGCTAGATTCTAGTGAGCCCTGTTGGAACCTGCTAGATCTTAGTAGGACCTGTTGGAACCTGCTAGATCATAGTAGGACCTGTTGGAACCTGCTAGATTCTAGTAGAACCTATTGGAACCTGCTAGATTCTAGTGAGCCCTGTTGGAAGCTGCTAGATCTTAGAAGGACCTGTTGGAACCTGCTAGATTCTAGTGAGCCCTGTTGGAACCTGCTAGATCTTAGTAGGACCTGTTGGAACCTGCTAGATCATAGTAGGACCTGTTGGAACCTGCTAGATTCTAGTAGAACCTATTGGAACCTGCTAGATTCTAGTGAGCCCTGTTGGAACCTGCTAGATCTTAGAAGGACCTGTTGGAACCTGCTAGATTCTAGTGAGCCCTGTTGGAACCTGCTAGATCTTAGAAGGACCTGTTGGAACCTGCTAGACCCGAGTGGGACCTGTCAAAACCTGCTAGATCCTAGTAGAACCTGTTGGAACCTGCTAGATCTCAGTAGGACCGGTTGGAACCTGGGAACTAGGAATTGTGAATGTTTTTCTGATGATTCTGATGCATCGAAAACATCAGAATCCTCAAACTCGTATCCTGAAACCTCTAGATCATCTAAACTTTTTTTAAAAAGTATTCTCATTGGGCTTCAGAAGCTTCGGAGAAGTGATAATCTTAGATCAGTTTTCTAGGTCATCTGAATTGTCTTCTGAAGCTTAATAAAGATCTTCAGGAGATTCTAAGACATTGAGAAATTTAAGAATAGCCTTCTGAAACCTCTTGGTCATCTTAGATTCAGAATCTTTGCTCAGGTAATCTGAATCCAACTTCAGAAGGGTTTTATCGACTTCCGAGGTTTGAAGAATTGTCTGAATCTTCGGTCAAGTAATGAATCCTTTTTACAGAATTACTGGAACTCTGGAACATCTGGATCAGTTTCAGATGCTTTTCGGTTCTCTGAAACTTCTAAATCCCTTCTTCAATCAATATAACATCACAAATCAATAAATTCATAATAAATTAAAGCTATATCCATCCACGAAAACTATAATTATTAGAAACTAGAACTTTGAACTTTTAAGGCAATACTTCTCACACTCCTCCTTAGTCCTCGGATGCGCCAAGTTCCTCTCCTTCCAACAATATCCATAGGGGAAAGACTGGCAGATCCCATCCAACAGTTCCCATCGATACACGAATTGTGAGCGAGCTCCAGAATCGCAGTGAAGTCGATAGCTCGAGGCGGAGCAGACTACACTGGAGTTTGAGCTAGGCTTCGGTGTCGTGGGCCTAGTTGTCGTGGTGGGCTCCTGAGTCGTCGTGGTGGTGGTGGGTTCTTGTGCTCCAGATCCTTCCACTTCCTCCTCTAGGGTTACTGTAACTCTACCGCTGAGTAGTAGGTTCTCATCGAGGTCTTCATATGAATCTGGAGGTGTACTACTTCCAGAAGCCTCGATCAGATGCTCTCGATGAATCAGGTCTGTTGGTGGAGGTGGTGGTGGATGTCCTCGAGCGTGTTTCGATTCAATCACCTCGTCATCAATGGCGATTTGATCTGGAATAGAACTATTATCATTCTGGGCCTATTTGGCCCCCTTTTTGAAAAGGGGGCCCGTCTTTGAGGTCCCCTCCAGGCCGGCCCCATCTAACTCACGTGTATCCAGGTTTGTCTCCTCTTCTAGTCCATTATCCTCTAGTAGATTCAAGGCTTTCTTCAGAGTTTCTACATCACAACGAGCTTCGCACTCTTTTTTGGTTCGAAGCGTCAATTTCGGGTCATTCTCACAAAGTCCATAGGGATACATCTCACAATTTAAAGTTTGCACATCGAAAAAATACATAGTAATGGGTTGAATATCCTTGCAATTCTGACGATATGGAAATCTCTCACACGCCAAAGACCTCAAGAGCTCCGCCGAGCTCTCCAATTGGAAGGATATCTATAAAAAACTCGTAAACTTAAACCAAAAAAAAAAAAAAGTAAGCTTCCCATGCCGGGAATCGAACCCGGGCCGCGTGGGTGAAAACCACGAATCCTAACCACTAGACCACATGGGAGGACGTTGTGTGTGTGCCTACATGTCATATATAAACACTGACCTCCGCGGCATCGCCAGACGACGAGAGAAGTGTGCTGTTTGGACAACAAAATGATGATTTCTAAAAAGAAGGGGGGAAAAGATAGAATCTTCAAGTGAAGGAGGAAAATACCTGATTTTTTTCGCAATAGAATTTTGCCGGACATCCTCTTTGACAAGGGTAGATTTTCAGGTTTTCATCAATAAGTGGTCGTTTCCCAGTGGAACAACGTGGAATATCATCTGTAACAAAATGTCATGCGCCTTTAAACAGGATGTGAAGTATAATTACAAAATGTATACATAATTACAATGACCCAATTCCCCGTGTATACTTACCAAAAAATGCGTCGACAAAAATATTATTAGTACACATTGAAACAAAAAAATAAACAACAACAAAACGTGTTGGTGGCATTTGGTACAGGGAATGACCACGCGCGGACGGCAAGCGCATCAAGCGGGAAGTGGGCGGGTCCATGCGCCCGCCCACTTCCCGTCCCGCCCATGCTTATTATCTTCGACATCCTTCTAGATGCTTGGACAAGATTAGAAGCGGGCGGGCAGGAATGTTGCAATATTATATTTATATGTGTGAATGGAAATGTTTTTTTGACAGAAAAAATGGATCATCGCAAATTTTCAAGTGGAGGAATGTGTTCGAATTGCATCACACGAGATGTGCTTAACGGTTTTGTTTGAATGAACGGAATGAATGTTAAGTGGATGGATCATTTTTTAATGGAGGAAAGGCATTTTTTGGATATTTGTTGTTGTAAGGGGAATGTGGATGTTGGCACGTATGGAGGGCAGATTTTGCTAGGATCCAACAGGTTCCAACAGGTCCTACTGAGATCTAGCAGGTTAAAACAGGTCCTACTAGGATCTAGAAGGTTCCAACAGGTCCTACTAGGATTCAGCAGGTTCCAACAGGTCCTACTAGGATCTAGTAGGTTACAACTGGTCCTACTGAGATCTAGCAGGTTAAAACAGGTCCTACTAGGATCTAGTAGGTTTCAGCAGGTCATACTGAGATGTACCAGGTTCCAACAGGTCCTACTAGGATCTAGCAGGTTCCAACATGTCTCACTAGGATCTAAAAGGTTCCAACAGGTCCTACTAGGATCTAGCAGATTCCAACATGTCTCACTTGGATCTAGTAGGTTCCAAAAGGTCCTACTGAAATCTAGCAGGTTCCAACAGGTTCTACTAGGATTCAGCAGGTTCCAACAGGTCCTACTAGGATCTAGTAGATTACAACTGGTCCCACTAGAATCTAGCAGGTTCCAACAGGTCCTTCTAAAATCTAGCAGGTTCCAACAGGGCTCACTAGAATCTAGCAGGTTCCAGCAGGTCCTAATATGATTTAGCAGGTTCCAACAGGTTCCACTAGGATCTAGCAGGTTCCAACAAGTCCCACTAGAATCTAGCAGGTTCCAACAGGTGCTACTAGGATATAGTAGGTTCATGATGAAAACTTCAGATGACGTAGAGGTTCCAGAAGACCATTCAGAAGATCTGAAGGTTTCAGAAGACCATCAAGATGATTGAAAGGTTTCAGAATCCCGGTTTTCAGATTCTGGATATTTCTAGAAGCATCAGAATTCCTTGAAATTCACCAATAGGTTCCAGATGACATCCTTTTAGTCAATTCAGATGACCTAGAGAATTCCGAATCCCAACTCCCTACAGTACCTCTTCAGAACTCTGCTCCTTTCTCAAACTCATTCCACCATACCCTAACACCTTCTAAATTATGCATCCATGCTCTTTTGTGCTCTTTTTTCCGAGATACACAAAAAAAACCACTGCCACCACAAAACATATATTTTGTGTTTCAATCAAAATCCATCAAAAAGCCCATGACAACTTCAGAAAACGAACGAATTTTCATAATATTTTTTTTTGGCGCTCACCAGAAAAAATATGCCATTTACAGAACGGATGTCATGTCTTCTGAATATTCATAAATGTTATTTGTGGGCTTCTTCGCCATTCTTCTTCTTGTTTTCAGTGTCTAGCCCCGGGTTCCAATATTTTACCTTCTTAAAGCAAGTGGTTGGGGTACTGTAGATTTGTGTGAGAAGAATTCAGATGACCTTACCGGACATTCTGAAGACGTTTCCGAAATTTTGTATTTAGATGTCGTAAGGACTTCAGAAGATGTTTTTAGAATTCCATTTTTTTTTTAATCTCAAAAAAAATTCTTGATTTCTCTGCGCTCTCTTCAATCCCATGCTCTCTCATTTTTCTGTAGCTTCTCTGAGTCTCTCCGTATCCGTCTATCTCTCTTTTTCTCTACCTTCTCTGTGTCTCTCAGCTTCCCTCTGTCTCTTACTTTTTTCTAACTTCTCTGCGCTCTCTTCAATCTCATACTCTCTCACTGTTCTATAGCTTCTCTAGGTCTCATAAATTTTCTTTATCTCTCGTTTTTTTTTTTGGATTTCTCTGTGCTCTCTTCAGTCTCATACTCTCTCACTCTTCTTTACTTTCTTTGTATGCAGCTTTCTCTGAGTCTCTCAGCTTCCCTCTATCTCTTCCTTTTCTCTACCTTCTCTGTGTCTCTCATCTATTCATAATGTCTCTTTTCCTACTCTCTAGCTTCTCTGAGTCTCTCAGTTTCACTCTATCTCTTACTTTTCTCTATAACTTCTCTGCACTCTCTGCAATCTCATACTCTCTCATTAGTCTCTAACATCTCTGTGTCTCTCAGCTTCCTCTATCTCTTTTTTTTCTCTATAACATCTCTGCGCTCTCTGCAATCTCATACTCTCTCATCATCGCTCCTCTGCGTCTCTAAATTTCTCTATCTCTCTTCTCTTCTCGACTTCTCTGCGCTCTCTTTTCTCATATTCTCTCACCTGTCTCTAACCTTCTCTACACTCTCTTCAACTCCATACTCTCTCCTTCTTCTCTAACTTCTCTGAGTCTCTTATGTTCCCTCAATCTCTCTTTTTCCTCTAACTTTTCTGCATACTCTTAAATTGCATACTCTCTCATTTTCTCTAACTTCTCTACGTCTCCTCTCCTCAACAACCTCCATGCATAATAAAAACGTTGTTGCGCCCAGTGATTTTTAGGCTCCATGACCTCGAGCACACCTAATCTATCTTTTTTTTTCTGTTCCCTTTCTCTGTTCCAACCTATAATCCCAGCACCAAAAGTTCTTTGTACTTTGTCATTTTTCCTCTCTGTTTACCCCCATTTTCAGCCCTGAACTTGTCACTCACACTTTTCAGCCAAATAATTCAATTAGTTGTTCATCTTCTTCTCATCACTGACCACAAAAAGTGTAGAAATTTGCGAATTTCCCGCAGATTTTTGGCCAGCCAAAAATTTTTTTTGTGGGTGTTTGACAGAAAAATCAAATTAGAAGAGGAAGGCAATTCCAAAAATAGGAGGCGTGTTTTTTTTTTTTGCTCTTGTCTCTTTGTTCGGCTCGGCAGGGAAAAAAAGTTAGAATTGAAATTCTTCCCCAAAGTTTGTTGCCGATTTTGAACTCGGATATTTCTGTAGGTTACTGTACTTTTTAACACTGAATCCTTAATTAAACCCTCCGTTTGGCTCCATACACAATTGTGCTCAAGGTAACACGGAACTTGCTCCAATCTGTTTATCTAAAAAAAATCTGGGATTTTTTGTGCCATGAGCTCAAAAAATTCAACATTTTCTGTTAAAAAATTCAACATTAAAATTCAACATTTTCTGCTCAGGCTCAGGCTCAGGCTCAGGCTCAGGCTCAGGCTCAGGCTCAGGCTC